>JAUDYJ010000003.1:134310090-134552590 GCA_030761175.1 Masticophis lateralis
TTTTTCGCACTATAAGACACTCCGGACCATAAGGCGCACCTAGCTTTTGGGGTGGAAAACAAGAAAAAAAAATCTGCCTCTGCCTCCCAGCAGTTTGCCTCCTTGCAGCAAACAGCAAACAGCCTGGTCAGCTTCAGCACAGTCTGATTTAGCACAAACAGCTGATTGGCAGTTGGATCGGCTTCCCAGAATACCACCGATCAGCTGTTCCAGGCTGCAGAGATTGCCACCACCCATTGCCACTGTAGCCACCCATTGCAACCAACTATCACCGCCACCACGTGCCCCATTTTGGACCTCTGTGCACCCCATTTTTGGCCTTCACGTGTCCCATTTTCGGCCTGTTCAGCAGTGTCAGGCAGCCGCAGCAGCAATCCCTGCCACCTGGAATGGGCCAAAAACGGGACACATAGAGGCTGAAAATAGGGCACGCAGAGGCCGAAAACAGGACACGCAGAGGCAACTATAGGCGGCGGCAGCAATGGCAGTGATGGGCGGCTGTGGTCCCTGTAGCCTGGAACAGCTGATCAGCGGTATTCCAGAAGGCCGATCCAACCGCCAATCAGTTGCTCGTGCTAAATCAGGCTGTGCTGAAGCTGACCAGCCTGTTTACTGTTTGCTACAAGGAGGCAAATTGCTGGGAGGCAGAGGCTGAAGAGTGGGGGTAGGTGGGTGGGCAGGGCTTCAGCAACATTCGCTCTATAAAACGCACAGACATTTCCACCCACTTTTGAAGGAAGAAAAGTGCATCTTATAGACAGAAAAATATGGTACATTTTCAGCTTGCAAGGAATGCATCTCATGAAAAAAGGCACAGTAATTGTAACTCTACTGAACCCAACTGGGCTGTTTTTATTGGGATTAAAAGAAAAAGAAAGTGAAACAAGCAAAATTTGGTGAATTCTCTAAAGTTGTGGTCCATTGTGCCCATTTTAACTATATGATAAGGAAGTCATATTGTAAATAAACTTGATATCTATACAAGCTGATTATTGATCATGCAATCTTGGTTTTGACTCAAGTAAATCAGAGGAATAGAGCAATTTTCTGTTGTTATTGTATCACCAAAAAACAATTAAGCCACCTTGCCAATATACCTAAGAAATTGTGGAATTATAGAATCATTGGGGAGGGAATCTCCCTCTTGGAAGCACCTTCCCTTCCCTTCCCTTCCCTTCCCTTCCCTTCCCTTCCCTTCCCTTCCCTTCCCTTCCCTCCCCTTTTCTGAATGCTGAAAACTTTTTAATTGCTCACTGCAGTGGTGGGATTCAAACATTTTTGCTGCCGGTTCTGTGGGCATGACTTGGGGACATGGCATGGCTTGGTGGGGATGGCTTGGTGGGTGTGACAGGGGAAGGATACTGTAAAATCTCCATTCCCTTCCCACTCCAGGGGAAGATTACTGCAAAATCCCCATTTCCTTCCGATCAGCTTGGACATGGGAGGCAGAGAATAGATGGGGGCGGGGCCAATCAGAGATGGTATTTACCAGTTCTCCGAACTACTCAAAATTTCTGCTACCGGTTCTCCAGAATTGGTCAGAACCTGCTGAATACCACCTCTTGGTCACTGTTATTAATAATGCTGACCTCCATTAAGCCATTGGTCAATTGTTTCACAAAATCCTCCCTTGGATTTGCAGTGTGATAGAGAAAGATATCAGATCAGTTTCTGACTGGTTGACAAAAAATACCACGTGGCCTCAGCCTTAGAATATGGATCATTTCTGGGTGTCCCATTTTTCAATACAAATTCTTTGTGTATTAGCAGTAAAAGCAAAAAAGTGAATTAGGAACACAAGGCATTTCTGCCAGTCCTTCGCCAAGGTGTTCATCAAAACACATGACTATCCCTATTTTTAATTTTTTTCTTTTGTATACACACTCTCAAATTTACAATGTTACATTTAAAATATTGAAATGTAGCAATACAACTTCAAATAAAATACAAATAAAACTTCATCACTAAGGAGAATTACCTGTTTCTAAGGGGAAACCTTTATTCTGGTGTCAGAGAAAGAGATTCCGTCAGAACCTATAGAAAAAATTCTTGAAATTCCCTATTCTATCATGTCTTTATGTTTCTAGAAACTTCCTTTTAGCCTGCAAAGCACAATGGCTTTCTTATAAACACTTACCTTTTGTTTTGTTTTTTTAAAAAAAATCTCTAGGTTTGACACATGCAAAATTCAAATTTCCTGTTGGATCAGTGGTGCAATTTATAACTTTATTATTGTTATTATTAAGGGTGCTTTTCACTGTGAAGTTATTGTGCGGTGTGCCCAGAGGGTGTTTCCCTCTTTCTCTTCAGTGTGCATAAATTGGTATTTCAAAGGACTTAATTGTTTGAATTTATCAGAGGGGTTTAAGACTTTGGACAATAGCAATAGCATTTGCTCTTAAATTTGCCAGGTGCTATGCTTTCGAAAGGGCACAGGTCGGTGGGCTAGTCACCAAAAAATTAGATGGGTTTTGATCTATCATAATATTTTGGTGGTGATTTTTTTCCCCCTTTGGGGTAATTTTCTTTCTAAAGAAGACAAATGACAATTGAATAGGCATAGGAGAATGAGCTGCCGTGTGGGGGATTCTGGGTTAGTTCTCTCACAATTAACATAGGGTTGTCTGCAAACAGGATGACTGAGTTTTCTGCTGGAGTAAAATGTCAGATCGATCGGTCCCAAGTTGGTTGAACAAAAGAAACAAGTGGAGGAGGTGGGGGTGGGGCAGACTAAGATTGTTATCCTTTAGACACACTGTGATCATGAGGACAAATGAACTTTATTGGGTTCTCAATCTTCGGTGAGTCTGTTTCTCTTCCTGCAGATATTTCATTATTAGGTTAGGTAACACCATCAGTCCAAGTTCAGAGGGCACCAAGAACCCAACACCTGAACACTGAGTTTCATATAGTTGTGGCGTTTGTACTTTCTTTCAATTGAACCTGGTGTTCCAATTCTTTTTTGTTGGAAGATATGTTTACTAGAGGGCAAATTAATAAGAGTAATCTTGTTCACCCAAAAAAAATTCTTATAAATTGAGCACATCTTTGTTTTTTTTCTAGATAGCTGGATCCATTTCCAAACGTACCATCAATTGGCAACCAGCTACTCTTTTAACATTCAAAGGATGTTCCTGGTGTCCACATAGGATGCTGGAGCATCCCACCTTCGCTCATTCCACCGTGATTCGAAGACCTGGTTGTTTAGCAGTTTGGACTGACAGGGATTTCTTAATTAATTTTAATTGTTTTAAATTCGAATTTTTAATTTCACTGTTTTAATGAGGGATTATGCATTTTTATTGTTGTGAGCCGCCCTGAGTCCTCAGAGATAGGGTGGCATATAAATTGCATAAATAAAAATTGGATAAATAAATAAAATCAAGTTGGAATTGGAAGCAGGTGCTATTTTTTGCAGCATGCCCGTTCTGAATTAATTGGTTTAATTAAAAGTAAACTACTATATTTACAAATTTCAGACAGGGAAAAATGCTGGCAGGTGCCCAAAAAAATGATACCTGCCCAAAAGCACCACAGCCAATACCAAGGTTTCTGTACTTATTTATTAATGGATTATCAATAATTTAAAAATATTATAGCAAAAGGGATCTCTCCCTCTTTCCCTCTTTCCCTTTCTCTCTGTCTGTCTGTCTATCTATCTATCTATCTATCTATCTATCTATCTATCTATCTATCTATCATCTATTTAATCTTCTACCATAAAAATGTACACTTGAACAGTTCAATAGAATGCAAGTGATGTTGCTAGTTTCTGGGCAAGATCTGATTAATTTGTACATATTTTAATCCTGTATTTTACATTTTACATTTTGTGTCATATAGTATTCTTTATTGTGATGCTTCTGACATGAATAAACTCTAAAAGATTTCCTATTGATAGCGATCTTATACTCATGCAAGCTAAAAGCATATTATAGTTGATAACAAAATGTATAAGGAACTCAACTGATGCACCAGCCTTTACATTTGAACACTAATTTGGAATATTTGTGGTGGGAGGAAACCACTTTGAATCCATTTATTAAAGTGATAAATAGAGGTCTCTTTTCTAAGCAAAAGATATGTAAATGCTGTATCATGACTTAAATTATGATAAATCCTTAGCTGCAACAAGCTGCAACGTTAACATGCAAAAAAAAAGTGTAAATGTACATTGATTTTACAAGTCTGAAACAATGACCTGATGTTGATGTAGCTAAAGATGTCAGGAAATAATAATCTTAAAAGTTTAACTCAGCAATCATATTGTTGATGGATTTTAAGATCCAGAATAGCAGGAATATCTGAATCCATATCTGTACCTTGAATTTTTGAGAGGATGTACAGTGTCACAAGGGTTTAGATCAGGGATGTCCAACCTTTGCAATTTAAATCATATGGACTTTAACTTTCAGAAACATGGCTGACTGGGAGAATTCTGGGAATTGAAGTCTATAGGTCTTCAAGTTGCCAAGATTGGGCACCCCTGGTTTAGACCTAAGAAAAAGCATGTGTTGTGCACTCAACCCTTTATATGGCATGAAACTGGATAAAGAACTTGCAGTAGTGACTCAAACCCCTATTGTTAATCGGGGTTGGACTATAGCAATGCACATAATGGGGACTGCCTTTGAAGGTCACCCAGAAACAATATGTAGTATCAAATGCCTTGACCAGGGATGATTTGTCACTTGATGTTATGAGCTCATTACGCCACATGTGGACCCTGCACTAATAACCATTCAGTTTCTGATAGCACTTCAAAGTTCTGATTTGTACAGCTTGGTACCTAGGTGTTTTACAGGACTTTCTTCTCCAGCCTTTCTGATACAGACAACCTGAAATAAATTGCAAATGTTCTCAATATAGTTTGGTAAGAGAAACAGAAGCCCTCACCTTTCTTTTCTTTCTTTCTTTTTTTTTTTTTTTTTGGCAGTTATCGCTCTATTGTATATAGAAGAGTCTCCCTTCGTAATGATTTTCTGAAGCGTATGAAAATGGAGCTCTCCCAGATAGCATTTGGAGGTGAACACGGGGCGATCTCTCTGTTTGATTGGCTTTATTTTAGGATAATCTACATTATTACAGGGGTTGTGATGGCTCAGTGGTTAAAAATGCTGAGCTTATCAGCTGGAAAACTGACAGCCCAGGTTTGAGTCCCAAGTACTGTGTGATGGGGTGATCTCCCATTATTTGTCCAGCTCCTGCACACCCAGCAGTTTGAAAGCTTGCAAATTGTGAGTAGATAAATAGGTGTGGTGGCCCATCAGTGGCCTGTGCAGTTAGTAGCTGATTCCGACAGTGAGGAGGCTGGTGTGGTGCTGTGCCAGCAGCCAGTGCAGCTAGTGCTCGAGTCAGACAATGAGGAGACTGGAGAAGATGTGGTGCCAGAGGCGGGGATTCAGCCAGGGCCTTCAGAACCTCTAGAAGCTCCCATAAGTGAAGAGGAAGAAGAGGAAGAGCCTCTTCTCAATGCACGAGCGCGCAGAGCTGTGAAAAGGCAGGAGTGGCTCCTCAGGAGGAGGTCTCCTTGAGATTAAGGCTTGGGGCTAATTGGCCACTCCCCTAGCCTATTTAAGGAAGGACGACGACTGATGCAATTTGCAGAAAACAACTTTGTTCATATTCCTTCATGTCTTGATTCCAGAAATGTTTGATTCAGCTCCTGTTTCTCTCTTGTCTGTTTTCCTGTAAATTGCTTCTGGGCATTCTGCCAACCACAGTAAGGTTACGGTTATCTGAAATACTGTGCCTCAGAATTGAGTTATTATTCTTTGGATTCTTGTCGGCTGTTAATGAAGTTAAATTAACAGCCCTTGTTCAGAAAAGACTGATTTAAACTATATTTGTGTTCAAACAACTACTAAGAAAGCTCATTAGTAGTCCTTAATTAGCAAACTAAGGTTTGTACAGACTTTGTGTGTACTGCATTCTTTGGGATCCATAGCTGGGGCAGAACAATAGGTAGCACTTTGGTGGAAGGTAACACCATTCCATGCACCTTTGCAAATAGTCATGCAGGCCCAATGACCATGGAAATATCTTTGGACAATGCTGGCTCCCTCGGCTAAGAAATGGAGATGTGCACTGCCCCCTGGAAAGTGGAAAACCTCTACCTTTATTTTATCATATGACTTTACTTTACTTTACTTTACTTTACTTTAATTTTATTTCTATACCGCCCTTCTCCCAAAGGACTCAGGGCGGTGTACAGCCAAGATAAAAACACAAACATACAAACATCGATAAAATTACAGTTTAAAACTATTACACAGTTTGGCCCACTAGAATAAAACCGAAAATTAAAATAACAAATTTAAAAATCATTTAACTGTTTAGCCCCACCTGTTGGAACATCAGGGTCTTGAGGGCACGGCGGAAAGTACAAAAGTCGGGGATGTTACGTATATCCGGGGGCAATTCATTCCACAGGGCTGGAGCCTTCACAGAGAAGGCCCTCCCCCTGGGGGTGGCCAGTCGACGTAGTTTGACTGATGGCACCCTGAGGAGTCCCTCTTTGTGAGAGCGAACTGGTCGGTGGGAGGCTATTGGTGGCAGAAGACGGTCTCGCAGGTACCTAGGTCCTAAGCCATGGAGCACTTTAAAGGTGGTGACTAATACCTTGAATTGCACCCAGAAGACCACTGGGAGCCAGTGCATCTCGCGCAGGAGAGGTGTCACATGGACGCAACGCGCTGCACCCAAAGTCACCCGCGTGGCCGCATTCTGGACCAGTTGGAGCCTCCGGGTGCTCTTCAAGGGGAGCCCCATGTATTTATTTATTTATTTATTTATTTCAATTTATATACCGCCCTTCTCCCCGGGAGGGGGACTCAGGGCGGTGAACAACCAGATTTAAAACACATATAATACAAACATTAAAAGAATGATAAAATTAAATTAAATTCATTGGCGTTCTAAATAAAATTATAACCCCATTAAAATACCCAATTTAAAACCCCAGAAATCAATAAGAAAATTTTTGTTAAAACCCCCATTTAAAAACAATCAAGCAAGGCCGGCTTGTTGAAATAAATAGGTCTTAAGGGCCTTTCGGAAAGTGCGGAGGTCCGGGATCAAACGAACTTCTGGAGGCAGCTCGTTCCATAGGGTGGGTGCCCCCACAGAGAAGGCTCTCCCCCTGGGGGCCACCAGCCGACATTGCTTGGCTTATGGCACCCTGAGAAGGCCCTCTCTGTGTGAGCGTACTGGCCGGTGGGAGGTTATCGGTAGCAGCAGGCGGTCCCGCAGGTACCCCGGTCCCATGCCATGGAGCGCTTTAAGGGTCAAAACTAACACCTTGAAGCGCACCCGAAAGACCACCGGAAGCCAGTGCAGCTCGCGCAGGAGAGGTGTCACATGGGAGCGCCCTGTCGCTCCCATAATCACCCGCGCGGCCGCATTCTGGACCAGTTGGAGCCTCCGGGTGCACCCCAAGGGGAGCCCCATGTAGAGAGCGTTACAGTAGTCCAAGCGAGACGTGACGAGTGCATGAGTGACCGTGCACATGGAGTCCCGATCCAGAAAGGGGCGCAACTGGCGCATCAGGCGAACCTGATAAAAGGCCCCCTGGCCACGGCCGCCACATGCCCTTCCAAGGACAGCCGTGAATCCAGGAGGACACCCAAGTTGCGAGCCCCCTCTGTGGGGGCCAATGACTCACCCCCAATAGCCAGCGATGGCACTAGCTGGCTATACCGGGACGCCGGCATCCACAGCCACTCGGTCTTGGAAGGGTTGAGACGAAGCCTGTTCCTCCCCATCCAGACCCGCACGGCCTCAAGGCACTGGGACATCACTTCGAGGGCATCATTGGGGTGGTCAGGGGTGGAGACGTACAGCTGAGTGTCATCAGCGTACAGTTGGCAACTCACCCCAAAACCACGGATGATCTCACCCAGCGGCTTCACATAAATGTTGAACAGGAGCGGCGAGAGGACCGACCCTTGTGGCACCCCGCAAACGAGGCGCCTCGAGGTCGACCTCTGCCCCCCTGCCAACACAGACTGCGATCGGTTGGAGAGATAGGAGGAGAACCACCGTAGCACGGTGCCTCCCACCCCCAGACCCCCCAACCGACGCAGCATGATACCATGGTCGATGGTATCAAAAGCCGCTGAGAGATCTAACAGGACCAGGACAGAGGAGCATCCCCTGTCCCGAGCCCTCCAGAGATCATCCACCAACGCGACCAATGCCGTCTCTGTGCTGTACCCAGGTCTGAAACCGGACTGGCACGGATCTAGATAGACAGTTTCCTCCAGGTACTGTGGGAGCTGGCGCGCAACCACACTCTCAACAACCTTCGCAACAAAGCGAAGGTTGGAGACAGGACGAAAATTTGCCAAAACAGCCGGGTCCAGAGAAGGCTTCTTGAGGAGGGGCCTCACCACCGCCTCTTTCAAGGCGGTAGGCAAGAAACCCTCACTCAAAGAAGCATTTATAATCCCCTGGAGCCAGCCTCGTGTAACTTCCCGAGTGGCCAGTACCAGCCAGGAAGGACACGGGTCTAATAAACATGTGGTTGCGTTTAGACTCCTTAAAGTCCTGTCCACGTCCTCGGGAGTTACAGGATCGAACTCATCCCAGATAACGTTCTCAAGACCAGCCTCAGTCACCTCGCTGGAGTCTAATGTAGAAAGCATTACAGTAGTCCAGACGGGAGGTGACCAGGGCATGAGTGACCATTCACAAGGCATTCCGGTCAAGAAAGGGACGCAACTGGCGGATCAGGCGAAATACTATGGATATTTCTATATTTTATGGATTTTAATATATTTGTTTATGCTCTGTTGTAGTGCTATCAGAATGTGGCAGGTATTAGGTCCCCAAGAAAAACACATGCAATTACTTCTAAGCATTTTTCTTTATTGTTCCTCATCTATGGACAGAAATCTTGCCAAAGGAAAGCAACTATTTGCATCACTATAGATATACTCTGAGCTTTGCAGGGGGGAGGGGGGAGGTTTTTTAATTCTCTTTCTCCCAACTAAATTATATAAGCTTCGTTGCCTCTTTGCCCTCTGAAATGCAGCCCCTCCCTTCCTCCCTGGAATCCAGACCATATTCCACCACACTGTATACAAAACGGTTAAATATTTTTTTAAAAAATTGATTAGACTGGAAACCTTCTGTCTAATCCACAAGCATAGCCCCTTTTCTGTGAAATATCACCTTATCCACTTTCTCTATTGAAGCAAATGTTGCTATTAATTCTGAAGGTACTTAACTCTCCATACACAAAAGAAAAAGAAAGTTCAATGTATCTTTGGTGATTGGTATGCAAAATAAAAATAAGTGTTGGATGAATGTGCATTTGTACAAATCATGAGGAAGCCTTGTCACTGAAGAACCATCTGGAGGAGCCACATACTGAAGCCCAACTGCTCTGGACTAGGACCATTTCCTCTGAGATGTACCACAGCTGTGAGATAGATGTAAACTACCACTTAGAGCAACACTTCCTCTGGGCTGAGGAAGAGTAACTTTTACCCAAATTTTTCTCTTGGATTTGCCACTTGGTACACTGTGATCTCAATTAGGAAAACCCACTTGTGAGGAACTAACCACTGAAGCAACTATGAATTTCCTTTGAAATTCTGTTATATCTTCTATACCAAGAAAACCATGGAAGAATCTGAAGAACCATCTGATCCTAATGGGACTGACCCACCCCACTTACTCTGGCAGAAAGGATATGCTGCAGAGCCTGTCGGCCAAGGAATTCTGGCTGGTGGGGTCCAGGAGTATTTATTTATTATTTATTTATTTATTTATTTATTTATTTATTTATTTATTTATTTATTTATTTATTTATTTATTTTATATACCGCCCTTCTCCTAGTGGACTCAGGGTGGTGCACAGCCAAGAATAAAAAGCACTCCAATACAAAATTTAAAATATTAATAAAAGAATTAAACAATTTGGCCCAAAAAATTTAAAAAACCAATAGGCAATTAAAATTTAAAACCCATGAACACTTTAAACTAAAAGGGGAGGGGGTTTATGCCAGCCCAGCTTGACAAAATAAAAAAGTTTTTAGGGCACGGCGAAAAGCCCGGAGATCAGGTATCATACGGATCTCAGGGGGCAAATCGTTCCAGAGGGCTGGTGCTGCCACAGAGAAAGCTCTCCCCCTGGGTGTCACCAGCCGACATTGCCTGGCTGACGGCACCCTGAGGAGTCCCTCTCTGTGGGAGCGTACTGGCCGGTGGGAGGCTATCGGTGGCAGAAGGCGGTCCCACAAGTAAAGCCTTTTCTGCCACCCTCAAGATGTTGCACCACTCAAGGTGAGATTCATCCACTCCCTTTTGGCCTTCTGAAAGAGTCTGGAAACCTGGCTTTGCTAACTGGATCACTTCCCTGAGGGAGATGTCCCATCGTGGAGGTAACTATTAGATTAGGAGAAGATTCCACCTCCACCCCATTTATATATTGATTCTTTTTGTCTAATTTATTATTAATTGTAATCTTTTATTTTTTAATGAGCAATGTTTTAAACTTCTAATTGTTTTATAGTGATATTTGCAGCATTGCAAGCTGCTCAGAATCACTTGATAATGAGATGGGCAGCATATAAATTTAATAAATAAATAAAACCTGAAAATTGATAGAGGTTTGGAGCGGAGAAAAGGAATATTGAGTACATGTTTACTCTTCCTAGAATATCTTCTAAACTGTGTTTTATGCTATTATAAATGCATCTTGAGGATTTTGGTTAACAGTCAAGGTATAACTAAATAAGTACTAGAAAACAATAGTTTTATTGTAAGCTATAAACCTTCTCAAGCAATTAATTACAATGAAGAAGCCATAAATCTTAACTGCACAAAGGAAGCACTGCTCAAAGGATAATAATTGTCTTGATTTTTTTAGTAATATGCTTCAACAAAACCAACATATCTATTTAGTTGTCTTAATTTTTGTTCTCCTTAGGGAGCAAAGATGGAAACAGCCAAAAGAAAAGATGAACTAATATAGCAAAATAGGAGCACTACTTTTAATGATAATAAATAACAAAATGGAGTTTTAGAGAACAGAGTTGAGCTTAAGGCCAAAGGTTTGAAAAAAGTTAAAAACTACTGTTTGCTCCTAAATTATATTACCAGAATGTGGAAAGCTAGCATGGGGATTACTTTATGTAGACTTAACTTATTAGAAAGGGATATGTATATAATTGATATAATATAATTTATATTATAATTGATAAACTTATACTGTTGCTTATGAATAAACTATTCAGCCAACGTTCAATTTTTTAAAAAAAATTAAATTCAAACAGCAGTACAGGCCAAAATGGTGATGCACGTTTTAAATGCCAATTGTATACTGGAAATCTAATATCAGCCACTTGACTCAAACAAAATTCTTTGAGGATAAACCCAAATATTTAATGTTCAAGGCTTATCCACTCTGCCTGTTTGACCATCACCAGAATGGAACAGCAAAACTTTTTGAGAGCAAAATGTGTAAAGATTTTTTTTAACTCAATTCCTGCTATCACAAATTCCACCTATTTGCTCATTTTCCTTCAGCAGTTTGAAAGTAGCCTTTCCTCTTATGGCATCTAAAGTGCTGTTGTTCAACTGGAATACTTTACTTTCTTTTAGGCTAGCTCAAGGAGTATATTGGATACTTTGCAGAAGTCAGAATGCACTTCAGGTGAGTTTACCATTATCTTAATATCTTTTAGGCCTCCCTTTTGCTGTGATAGCTGTAACAGCAAAATTATAGCTGTTGCCTTATATGTTAAAAGTTTCATGTTTGAAACTTTTTAAAAACTGTTGTTCATCTTGATGAGTTTCCAACTACTTCTTGTGCTTTACTACTATATTATTTTTTAAACTAAATTTAATACCACTATTTCACACTTTTTCTACTCACAGGAGCTAGAAGGGTTTCACTCTAGCTGACTGATGGAAATTACAGAGAAAACATGTTTTGGAAGGGGATACAGAAGACTAAACAAGAAGGCTCTAAGCAGAGTAAATGGAATTTAGAATCAAAAGATGACATGATTTGGAGTCAAAGTGAAGTGAGAGAAAGTTATAAGGAGTGTCTGTGTGAGGATTTTAGTGATATATTGAAAGGAGGTTATATTGAAAGGCTATCAATGTAAGCATCCAAGAAAAGAAATGTAGAAGTAAGTAAGAAATGCTATGTGAATGTTGAAAAATGTTACTATTGCAGGTGTAGATAGTGTCAGTGTATGTGGTGGTTTGGTTATAGAGTGCCTGGGCAGCTTATTGAATACAAGTGTGACAGTGGTGGGTTCCTCCCGGTTTGGCCCAGTTCTCCCGAGCAGGTAGCGGTGACGATATGACCATCAAGCCACGCCCACAAAATAAGCCATGCCCACAGAACCGGAAGTAACCCAAATTTAGATACAATTACAATCTTTAGTGTAAAGATTGTAACTGTATCTAGAGAGTATGGAAGATGACTTTAATAAAAAAAATATGGAAGAACCATTCACTAATGTCAGCCCTCCTAGGTAAACCAGGAGGAAACATGAATAGATGAACAAATTCTATTTTATTGTAATGTTACATTAATAGAACCTTGCAACTCTGAAAATGCAAAGTTTCCACCACCAATTTTAACTGCTTGATCCATTAGGGCAGGTCCTTCCTATGTTTCTTTCCCTAACAGTTAAGTCACTGGGGACTCCTGCCTTCCTTGTCTGATTGTTTCCTAGGCAGCTTCTCTTTCCCTCCTTCCCCAAGATCATTTCCAACACATTCCATTACATCACTTCCCCTTCAGATTCTTTGTCCCCTCCTGAGTTTCCAGCAGAAATTGTTTGCTCTGAGAATGAAATGTAGTTGTGTTGCTCCTTTCTTCTTCTGGCAATTCCCTTGTGACATCCTGTAGATCAGGGGTGTCAAACTCACACTGTCACAGCGGTGTCATGTGACGTAGTGATGCTTTTTTCTCCTTCCCTAAACTGGGTGATGCATCTGGCCCATGGGCCAGGAGTTTGACAGCCTTGCTGTAGATCATCTCTAGTTGCCCCTCCCAGAAATCTCTCCTCCATCTTGTATCCCTGATATAATCTTTGGTTTTATACAAATAAGAGTCTGACTTCTCAACAGGTAATTGAGAGATAAATGAATATGAGAACTAGCTTATGGCATGTTTATTGATTTAGAGAAAACATATGATATAGTCTGTACGTTTGCCATGGAATATTTTGTACATTTATGAAAATGAAAGTTAATTACTTTGATTAGATAAGAGCAGTGAATTATGGAATATAAGTAGTAAGGGAAAGATGAGTGATGTCCATTGTTTAATGTTATTTATGAATAAATACAAACTGAATTTTTATGATGATCTGCAAGGTGTGTTATTTGAAAAGGTGAATGGAACGAACATTTCTATACAGATAATGCCATGCTGTCAGTTAAGTAGCCAAATGATTTGGAATGAATGTTAAACAGATTGCATGATGTAATGAGAAATATGGATCTGAAAATTAATGTATCAAGGACCATAGTAGTTGTGTTTGTCAGGAAAAATGTAATGAACAGTTGCAAAGGATACATACATAGTAAAAACTAGTATATAAATTTATGTATCTTGGTATAACGTTTCTTAAAAATTGAAAATATTTGGAGAAAATTTAATATGGGCAAATGCTAATAGAAAGATAATAGGTAGCATGTGGTCTGATGTGAGGGAAGAATGTTGACAAAAGTGAAAATGCTGTGTATAACTGAAAACTTCTGCCCATTTTCTTAAATGAAAACGAGAGCTGGGAATCTCAGGAGTAACATAAAAATAATATGGAACACAGTTGTGTGGGGTAAAGACTCAAGATGAAAGGGTGATGAATGAATGTGGACTAAATAGAAAAGTGAGTTGCTAATATGTTGAGGTGGTTTCGTCATATGGAGAGAATGAATGAGGATCACATTGCAAAACAAATACATAAAGTAAGAGCAAGCGAGTTGAAAGGAAGGGGGAGGTGGAGAAACTTGCGGTCTGATGGAGTTGACGAGATTTTCAAAAGGAGAGAGGTGAGAAGTTGAAAGACCAAGTGGCAATGTATGAATCAGCAGATGACCTTGTGGAAACAAAAATGAGGGAGCAGGGAAAGGGATTAATGAACAGTATTGATGAAACTGTCCTTTCTCCCTCTTCCTCATCTCATGCCTTTAATTCCTTTTCTTCCTGTTTCTTTGTTTTCCTCATCCCCAAAGGGAATATATGCAAGATGGATACACACACAGAGAGAGAGAGAGAGAGAGAGAGAGAGAGAGAGAGAGAGAGTATGTTGTCTTTATTGGGGAAGGGTTAGCAACAAAGTTTTCAATTCCATTCCCTTCACAATGCAGTCACCAACAAAAATTATCCAATGAAGGGTAGTAGTTACTGATATGAGGATAACTGATATCCTTGCATGTAGGTCTTCTCTAATTTAAGAACAAAACCAGTTCACGTATTCTTTTATGGTCCTGAATTTTACAAAAACACAAGGACCACCATGACATTTAGTTCACCACCTCTTTTTATTGATGGAAACATTACTTAAAAGAGGCCTTGGAATCCAGGTAACGGGCCTGCAGTTTGTTCTTCTTATACTACTAATTGGCAGGAAGATTAAAGGTTGATGAAAGTATTAAAAGATTGGGAGTAGGCAAGCTGCTTACAGCTGACAGATCAAAACAGGGCACCATCGCTTCAAAGAATGGTTCTGAGAAACCCAGTTTTTGTGGGACGTGCTACCGGTGTGAAGAGAGTCAGGATTGATTTATTTTCCTTTTACTCTAAATCTCATTTCAGTGGATGATTAACAGAGGGAGATATGTAAATGGTGGAGTCTCGATCAAGAGAGCTGCTGTCAGGATATTACCTAGATAAATTAGAAAGGAATGCTCAGGTTTCAGCAAAAGAAGACTAATGATATTAAATCCTAGATGAAATAGAAAGGCAACAGTGCACAAGCTGAAAACCATAAAACTACAGTTTGGCTCACTAGTAAATCCACATAACTTTTTTTCTTAATGCAAGAAACTTTTAAACATATTCCAGAAGAACAGTTCTTGATTCAGTTATCTTTTTAAAGAATTGTGATAGTTTGATGACCTAATTGGTGCTAATTTTATGTCTCAGGAAATAGTAAGCTGTTTGGTGAGGAAATACAGAATTCCAGACTTCTCTCCCAGAAACAAATGTAGATACCTTTTTTTCTTCACAGAAAAAGACGAGGTGATTAACTGTCTGGGAAAAAAGTTCTAGCTAAGGGCTTTTCCACTTCCCCCCTCTAAATTAGATTAAAAAATGCACACTGATTCTGTTCAGCTTGTTTGAAAGCACCAACTAAAGGGAAAATTTTAAACAACAGCAAAATCAGAGAAACCAAATTTCAAGTACCCACTAAACCCTCAATTGCAGTTAGTCAGTCTGTTTTACCTCATCCTAATTTGCAAGGTGGTGGTATAGGGTTAACACTGAGTTCTCAGAGAAAATCTGGAATGCACATACATCAAAATCAATAAATATTAGTGCTACGGTAACATAAGACCACCAAGAAAAGCCTTTTTCACTAATATTTTTTAAAAAGGAATTAGTAGACTGCATCAGTGCCATCTTCTAAAAATAACAGACCTTCAACCAGGCATATTTGCCAGTTTCTTAATATAGCAATAGTAAAATTACTTTTTAATCTAGGGCTGGACTGTGTCCAATTGAACAGTCCAACAAGCCCAACTCAGGGGTTTAGCCCTTCCACTGCTTAACTGACCAGATGTTAAGACTCAAGTGTTGAAAATTAAAGTTGAATAAAAAGTTAAGGGCATGATAGCTAGTGGGAAAAAAAATCTGTGATCTTTTTCCCTTGGTGCTCTAAGCATGTGCTTACTCTGCTCTAATGATTACAATAAGGCAGAACATCTATAACTCAGGGTTGAACTGTGGAGTTTTTTATGTTCTCTGAACTTGGTTCTTTGCTTGAAGACATTTCATTGTCCGACTAGGTAACAACGTCAGTGTGAGTGTATGAACATCATCACACTGATGATATTGCTGTAAGCAAACAACTGAGTTCAGGCTGCTTAAAGATTAATCCAGATTAGTCCAGGGTTGCCTTAATCTTTGTCACTCAACAGAGGACAATAAATCAAGAGGAGGAATGAGTGCCACAATTTGTGAAAGTGACTACTGTAAAATGTGTTTGACCACAGTCCTATACATGCCTTTAAAATAAATAGCTAACGCCGTCCTAAATCAACTCCCACAATCTTACCATTTGCAGACCTTTCTACAATTCACTCACTGATTTACTCATATAAGAAATGCATTATGTATGTGATGTGTTTGTGTGCTATTTCCTTACTTGCAAATGCCAAGATGAAACCATGCCTCGTACAATAACAGTATCTGAGATTTAAAAGCAAAGTAGTTTTTCTCTGAAGTCGGGCACTTCAAGAAAGGAATCCTAAAGAGCAAAGCCTAGTCAGGAGCTTTAATGAACAAAAACATGTGGCGGCTTACTTATATCACAACTTTCCTTGATAGCCCTAAATAACATTTGCAAAAGAGTTTTTTGGGTATTTTAGCTGGCCTTTTTCCAGCATATGTGCCGCCCTTGGGATAAACAGAAGCCTTCTGTCTACATGGCTGTCAGTCTGCAAGTTGTGCAAGCTGTTCCAGTAAGATCTTTTAAAAAACAAACAGAAATGGGCACAATATGTTCACAGCAGCTAGGACACGGGGAAACGTTTAAGACATGGACAAATTTTCTCAATATTTTTTTTTCCAAATATTAGCTGAGTATTTGCTAGAAAGTGACTTTCGCATTAAGGATATGGCATGCTGTGGAACGGATGGAAGAACTCATTCCATTTTTTCAAAGCATCCATCTCAGCATTGATTTGAATGTGTGAACTTCAACTCCCAGAATTCCACCAGCATCTTTCGGGTCCTAGCATCTTTCGGGGCCCAGAATTCCACCAGCACCTTTCGGTTTTGCTCAGCATTGTCTATATCAGTGTTTCCCAACCTTAGTCATTTTTAAGATGTGTGGATTCAATTCCCAGAATACCCTAGCCAAATTGTTTGTCCTGGTATTCTTGGGGTTGAAGTCCACACATCTTAAAATGGCTAAGATTGGGAAACACTGGTCTATACCAACCAGGATGTGGTCACACCGGACAAGATGGTGGCTCTAACTGTGTGATTGAAGCTTCATGTTGTTTTAAGTGTGTCTGAGATAAAACATGGTCAGAGTTTCATTGCAGACCCATCATTGCAGACCCCACCAAAACTTTTTTGACTATATTCTGTGGACATCCCTGTCCTTAACAAAAATCTTCAGGATTTCTGACCACAGTTCATCTCAGGATTACTTACAGAGGCGAGGCTCATATTATATTTCATAGAACCTGCTAGTTCTTAATACATTGGATCTAATCCATTTCACCATTTTCTGCATTTCCTTAAAAGCTACTCACCATCAATCTGTCTGCAGACAGATGAGCAGCACCAAAAAAAAAAACCCTCTGCTGTTACATGTCCTTCTTCCCATTCCCATACCTTCAACTCCAAGTGGACAAAGGAATATAGGCTCACTTTACATAATTTTCAGAAAGCAAACAATTAGTGCTACTTCTTCCATCATGTAAAACCTGTGAACAATGGAATATCTTTTCATAATCTGACAAGATGCAGTTTTCAAGAGTTGACCAAGAATAAGACCTGACTTATATTACAAACTCTGGCCTTTGTTCCCACCTTTTTTTTAATCGACCCATTACACCCCATTATGGCTGCAAAAAAACCCAATGTTTTTCTTTTTTCTTTCTTTCTTTCTTTCTTTCTTTCTTTCTTTCTTTCTTTCTTTCTTTCTTTCTTTCTTTTCTTTTCTTTTCTTTTCTTTTTTTTTTTTTTGCATTAGGTTTACGGTCAGGATTAAAATTAGGGTTGATCAGGGTTAAAGTTAGGGTTAGGGTTAGGGTTAAAGTTAGGGTAGGGTTAGGGTTAGGGTTAGGGTTAGGGTTAGGGTTAGGGCACCAAGTTCAAATCTAACCTCTGATGGATGCTTCCAAGGTTACCTATGCCACAGAGTCTTTGTAAGGACAAATTGGAGATATGCCACACTGAACTATGGAAAAGGTGGGGTACAAAATTTAGCATGCAGACAAATGAATGTAGATTTTGATTTTCAAAAATGTGGATGAAACTTTCTGAATACTTCAATAAGACTTTAAAAAACGGGTAGTTACTGTGTCATCCTGTGTCATGATGCCACTGCTAATCATTCCCAACTTTCCAGATAACATCACTCCAAAGTAACAATTTTTTCAGTATATTTAAAGTACAGTCATTAATAGGAGTATTTTGTGCATTTGTAATTTTCTTAACATAATCTCTACATGATGAATAACCTAATCTAGTGAAGGCAAACTTGTCAGGCAGATACATTTTAGAATGCACTTATTGTGGCGAATATTAAGTGATCACATTAATACAGTTAATGGACAAAATCATTCCATCCTAGTATGACATATTTTTGTCATCCTGGAAGCAAGGCACGGCAGCTTCCATCATAGTTATATGTTTTAAAATATATTTTGATATTAATTTCACCTTGTAACAGAAGGGATTGAGTTAAAAAACTACTTTGGGTACAATCAGGATGTTACCAGGTTACCCCTTTGCTATCATAGCAGTAAGTTGGCACCAGCTGTAGTTCTATCCCTATTTAATATTACAAGGCTCATTTAGAAAAAGTTTGGATGGCAAAGTAATATTGACCCTTATTTATATGAGAAACTTGCACATTATTTGAAAATTACAAGTACAACTTTTGGATGAGAGTGGGCAATCATTGGCAAATAAAGCCCTTAATATTTATTGTCAAAATCAAGTTTTAAAAGCATCTAAATTACTGGAAGATAAATGGGGTTTTCAAAATAGCAGTATAGTCAGTTAAAACAGCTCTTGATTTTATACCTTGATATATTGAGCAGCATCTAAAAGTGCTAAATGTATTTTGGATTATTCTAAGTCTGTTGTTCTCTTTTGTTCCATTTTGTTTGCAAACCGTAAAGGAGCATTATTACTAAGATGAATGTTATATAATAGTTATATGAATGCGTCATGAAATAAAGAGTTGGAATATCTTACATTAAGAAATATAATGTACATTAAGGAAGGAAGGAAGGAAGGAAGGAAGGAAGGAAGGAAGGAAGGAAGGAAGGAAGGAAGGAAGGAAGGAAGGAAGGAAGATTTATAGGTATAGACATAGGTAAAGTCAGACTTAAAGTTAGACTTCGGTATTTTGACAAGTGATTTTGTCTATATTTACTGTATACCCCAAGGAATATTTTTAAATGCTTGACTGTCAATCTAAAAAAAACAATATTTTTATATTATAGCCATTTCCTATTATTGCCATGCTATTGCTATGTGTATTTCAAAGGTCAATAGGTTCAAACATATTCGTTTGAGTTATATATTTCAAACTTGGAACTCATCTCTATATGGAGGGACTACAAGAGATCCTCTTTTTCAGAGTTGGAAATCCAGATGTACTGTCTTGGATTGTTGATACTAGATGTGTCCATTTCTCTTTCTATTGATGTAAGGAGAAAACTGTAAAATTATTACATGTAGTTATGGTTTAATTATGTTTTAAAATTGTGCTACCTGGAATCCTGTCTGTAACAAAATATTTTTATTGTTTCTTGGGCCCTCCTTTTCTTTGTGTCTTTCCCTTCTCTTTGCATTAAAACAATAAGAAAACCGTATTATTAAATTCTTCATTGCTAATCAGCTCTTTTAAATAATCAACCTCAGCTGCAGGTTGAATTTCCTGTTATAGTTTATATGATGTGTTTCCAAGAAAATTGTACAACTGATATAGCATACATATCTTGGCCAAATGTAGGAACCTTCTTTCCAGAATGTTGTAGATCACTAAAAAATTGATAACAACTATGCAGTAATAATTGTGTACCAACTTTATTAAATAAAATGATTAAATTTTAATTTATTAATTAATTGAATTGATTTATTAATTAAAATCATTGAAATAATAACACTGATATGAACAAAATTTGGCTGTGTATGCACCCAATCATAATACTTTAGTAACACGTGGATCAGGAGCTTGATTATAAAGTATTTATTTATTTGTTTATTTATTTGTTCAACTTGTATGCCGCCTTTCTCCGAAGACTCAAGGTGGCTTACAATGCATTTAAAAACTATATTTATTTATTTATTTATTTATTTAAATTTATATACCGCCCTTCTCCTAGTGGACTCAGGGCGGTGTACAGCCAAGAATAAAAAACACTCCAATACAAAATTTAAAATATTAATAAAAGAATTAAATAATTTTGGCCCAATAAATTTAAAAACCCAATAGGCAATTAAAATTTAAAACCCATAAAACTTTAAGCTTAAAAAAGAGAGGGGGGGGTTACGCCAGCCCAGCTTGACGAAATAAAAAAGTTTTTAGGGCACGGCGGAAAGCCCGGAGATCGGGTATCGTACGGATCTCCGGGGGCAAATCGTTCCAGAGGGCTGGTGCTGCCACAGAGAAGGCTCTCCCCCTGGGTGTCGCCAGCCGACATTGTCTGGCCGACGGCACCCCGAGGAGTCCCTCTCTGTGGGAGCGAACTGGCCGGTGGGAGGCTATCGGTGGCAGAAGGCGGTCCCGCAAGTACCCAGGCCCTATGCCATGGAGCGCTTTAAAGGTGGTCACTAACACCTTGAAGCGCACCCGGAAGACCACCGGAAGCCAATGCAGCTCACGCAGGAGAGGTGTCACATGGGAGCGCCCCCTTGCTCCCATAATCCCCCGCACGGCCGCATTCTGCACCAGTTGGAGCCTCCGGGTGCACCTCAAGGGGAGCCCCATGTAGAGAGCATTGCAGTAGTCCAGGCGGGAAATGACGAGTGCCTGAGTGACTGTGCGTACGGAATCCCGATCTAGATAGGGACGCAACTGGCGTATCAGGCGAGCCTGATAAAAAGCCCCCCTGGCCACGGCCGTCACATGCTCCTCCAAAGACAGCCGTGCATCCAGGAGGACGCCCAAGTTGCGAGCCCTATCCGTGGGGGCCAATGACTCGCCCCCAATGGTCAGTGATGGAGTCAACTGGCCATATCGGGATGCCGGAAGCCACAGCCACTCGGTCTTGGAGGGGTTGAGTTGGAGCCTGTTGCCCCCCATCCAGATCCGCACGGCCTCCAGGCATCGGGACATCACTTCCACGGCATCGTTGGGGTGGCCTGGGGTGGAGAAGTACAGCTGAGTGTCATCAGCGTACTGATGGAACTTCACCCCAAAGCCACGGATGATCTCGCCCAGCGGCTTCACATAGATGTTGAACAGAAGGGGCGAAAGGACCGACCCTTGCGGCACTCCACAAGAGAGACGCCTCGGGGTCGACCTCTGCCCCCCTGCCAACACCGTCTGCGACCGGTCGGAGAGACAGGAGGAGAACCACCGCAAAACGGTGCCCCCCACTCCCAACCCCTCCAGCCGGCGCAGCATGATACCATGGTCGATGGTATCAAAAGCCGCTGAGAGATCTAACAGGACCAGGATAGAGGAGCAACCCCTATCCCGAGCCCTCCAGAGATATATAAAAACATTAAAAATTAAAACATTAAAAACAATTAAAACCCATTCACACCATTCATGGCTGGATGTCACCAAATCGCAACAGCAAGATCAACGGCCCCAGGCCTGCCAGAAAAGCCAGGTCTTCACCACTTTTTGGAAGGCCAATAGGGTGGGGACGGTCCAGATCTCTCAGGAGCTGGGGCAGCCACAGAGAAGGCCCTCCCCCATGGGCCCAGCAGCTGGCACTATTTAGTTGATGGGACCCGGAGGAGACTAACTCTGTGGGATCTTACCGGTCGCTGGCAGTAGAAGGCGGTCTCGAAGATAACTTGGCCCTGAGCCATGTAGGGCTTTAAAGGTAATAACTAACACCTTAAATTGTGACTGGAGACCAATAGGGAGCCAGTGCAGCTCGCAGAGAATTGGTGTAATGTGGGTGTACCTAGGTGCACCCACGACAGCTCATGCAGCTGCGTTCTGGACCAACTGTAGACTCCGAACACTTTTAGTTGGATTTCTTGTGTGAGGCTGAGCTGGGCAGTATAAAATTAAATAAGCAATAATATAAATATCATTCTCATTTTAAGTTTCATCCAATAATCTATAAAAAAAATTCGCCCTGCTAAGATAGTAACAAAATAAACGTACTTTAGGAAAGGAGGACATTTATAATTTTACAGGCAATGCTGTTATTACATTAATCAGTTGTGGTAAATTGTAAGGACATAAAAATTGCACTAATACTCTTGATAATTATTTTTACTGCAAAATAATGAGAGAGACTGGGGCTAAAATAGCATTTGCTGCTATGAACAGTATTCTCTTAAAACAAACTCAATTAATGAAATACACTAGTTTATATGTATTTCAATTTAGAAATGCATCCAAATAACGAGAGATGGTGGATTAACTAGGCAAAATGTTATGTTTTATGTTATATTCTGTTATATTATTTTGATTCCTAAACCCAAATCTTTCAGAGTCTGTTCCAGTCCAGAATTCCTGGAAATATATTGCTCAGATGTTCAATTACCTTAGCTTCAGCACATTTAATAAATGCTGCTTTGTTCTGCCCTTGTTCTCTCAGTCTCTCTCTCCCTCATAGGCTCCTTCTCAATCTGAGGAAGAGAAGTAACATCTCACTAGATTTCTGCATACCACTGGTTCAGAAACTTTGTTCAAAGCCTTCTGTGCTGGTCTACAACTCAAAAAGCATGTAGATTAGTGGTTCCCAACCTTTTTTTGGCCATGCCTCACCTAAGCATCTCTAAAACTCTGACCCCCCCCCCCCCCCAGTGACATATAATTCTTACTATTCAAAAAGTGAACTCCTACTCACAGGGCGGATGCCTAAAAGCCATTAACTTGGTTTAAACAAGGTTCCAATTGCCCCCATTACAAATCAAATTGCCTCCCTGTGAGGCATGGGCCCCACATTGGGAACCACTGATGTAGATGGAAATCAATGTGGAGACACATTCAATTCTTTTTGCATGTAGCATCTTCTAAGGCTGCGGTACTCAACCTTTCTGGCTCTGTGGACAACAACCATGGTGGTGGGCAAAAATGGTTCCACACAAATGGTGGGCAATCACACATGAGAAGCTCCATTTGTGCAAATGGAGTTTTGTGCATCTGCCTGCTAATCCACCACTTGCTTGGTTTCCAATGGACCTTGGCATGGTACTGGGCTACGGCCCAGGGGTTGATGCAGGGGTGAAATGTGCCGATCCGGTAGCAATTTTTCCCTGTGGTTTGGTGATCCGTTAATATCGCCACCTGGGTGTCATTACTTCCTGGTTTTAACCAGGAAATAATGCTTTTTTACCTTCTGCGCATGCGCACGCATAAGTAGATTTCATTCCTGGGTTGATGGTCCCTGTTCTAAAGACATATCTTCCCAGAAATATGCATTTTACTTGACACTAAGCTAAAGTTGATGTAATAAAATAAATACCCAAGAATACCATTAGTGTAGTAAATTCTACTGCTCTCTGAGTGATTACTTCATAGCTGATGTTAGGTGGATTTAAGCTTGACAGGTAAATCTAATGTAGACTTCCCAGAAATAAATGCTCCAGTTTCCCAGGTCTTTACTCCAAGCTAAATGTGCAGGAGATTTCAGTCTATGTTTTTACCAACATAAGCCAAAGCGAGGCTTGTTAGGAATTCCAGTGACACATATTGCCATAGCTAACTTTTGCCAAGGAATTTGAAGTATAAGACTTGTCTTGTTTGTATAAATAATCATAGATTGGAATTCAGATGTGGCAACTTAGTTCTGTACTCAAGGGAATATATTTCACTGCTGTTATGTAAGTAGAAGTAAAATAATGCAGATTGTGGAAATTGTGGTCCGTGGTAAATCCAGTTTACGTGGTAGTTGTAAAGAACAATTTACTGTACACTGATTGTCCTTCGTTTTTGGAATTAAATCTGGCAATAATACTTTTGTAAAATGTTTTGAAATATAATTGAGCCTCCTTCCCCCACCCTCTTTCTTGTGACCCCCACAGTTCAAGTGGCAAGTTGGAAAAAGCTAATCAAGACCAGACATAGATAACTCTTGGATGGAACACGAAAGGAAAACCCAGCGTTATAGAGTGGATATTTCCCATTAGACTCCCAACTGTTATTATCTACTTCTATTGTGGATTACAAAAAAGAACTTAATAGTGTGTGTGTGTATGTGTGTGTGTATTAAATCCTGGAAGAAGTCAATAGCAAATTATTTGCTTATTATTGTCAAGAAAACCATGCATGTGGATCTTCAAATGCCAGAAACTGGGCTTGACCAGTGGAAGTCTTTATTTTTAATTATAGTAGCCTAAGAAGTATTTGCAGGCATGTCTACAACCTCCTTGCTGAAACGTTTCCTTCCCACATTATTTCAACGAGGGAGAAAAGACAAGCACTACAACTGCTGTTTATGTTGCTATGATTCCTGCTGTGCCGTCCCATATGATTCCTCCAGGCAAAATTTATCTCTTAAGGCTTGCTGTGAAGCTCTTCAGAGTAGATCTTGCAAATTTTGTCAGCAGCCCTCTTGAAGTGTGGCTTTTGTGCTTGGCCAGGGATCACCTACTGTTGTATTAAGCATTTGATTTTCAAGGAAAGAATAACAGGAATTAGGACCTTTAGTCATAGTTAAAATGAAGCAGCCACCAATCCTAGATCAATTCCCTTTTTCTGGAAATGCAGAAGCTAAACTTTATCCTTCTCGGTCCTTTTCTGCTCTCTGCTCTGCAGGCAGCTGAGTTCACTAGTTCATGGGAAAGAATTAGTGTTGATAAAGATAAGAATGAGCTGCAGTGGTAATACAATACTTAAGGACATTTTTTTTTCTAAATTTTCTTGAGACTGGGATGATGCTTTAGAACAGGGCTGTCAAGCTCAAGGCCTGTTGGCTGGATCTGGCCCACGGGGTGCTTAGATCTGGCCCACGGGGCTGGCCTAGAAACAGCAAAGGACCGGTCCGTGGTGCCTCTGCCAGTGAAAACAGAGCTAGAGAGGGCCATGTGCAACCCTCCCAGGCTCTGTTTTCAGCCACAACAGTCTCCTGCCACCCTCTGCCAGTGAAAACGGAGCTCAGCGGGGGCCGTGTGCGGTTTCCCCGAGCTCCGTTTTCACTGGCAAAGGATGGCAGAAGGACGTCGCGGCCAGTGGTGGGTTGCTCCCTGATCTCACCAGTTTGCAAGAACCGGTAGTAAAAATCTGTAGTAGAACCGGTAATAACATTGGCTGGCCATGCCCCCAACCAGTCCCTGGCCCGGTTGCCACTCATTTACCCTGCCCACCTCATCAGAGGCTTCTTTTTTAAAAAAACTTTTAACAGCGTTTTTTCTACAACCTCTTCGGCCAAAAAAATGCTTTTAAAAGTAAAAAAAAAAAAGCCTCTGATGATTGCGTGGCTCAGCTGGGTTCATCAGAGGCTTTTAAAAGCATTTTTTCTACAATCTCTTCAGCTGAAGGGGTTGTAGGGGAAAAAATGCCTTTAAAAGCCTTTGGCGATCCCAGCGGAGTTGCCTGATCGTCAGAGGCTTTTAAAAACATTTTTTTCTGCAACCTCTTAAGGTTGTAGAAAAACTGCTTTCAAAAGTTAAAAAAAAAATTGGCCACACCCACCCAGTCACATTACCCCCCACCAAGCCATGCCCAGAAAATAAGCCACGCCCACAGAACCAGTAGTAAAAAATTTTAGAGTCTACCCCTGAAAACAGAGCTTAGGAGCTGTTTTTGCTGGCAGAGCGCTTGGGCCACTACAGACGCCCCTAACACAAGTTACATCAAGCTGGCCACACCCACCCTGGCCACACTCACCTCATCCCCTGAGGTCAAACACAACCCTGATGTGGCCCTCAATGAAATCAAGTTTGACATTCCTGCTGTAAAAGGATTTATGTGAACCCAAGACCATCTATCAATCACCGTCTAAAGCCCTCTTTGAACAGCCCCCATTTTCAAAGCAAAACTACGTAAGCACAGTTTAGCAATCACCTCAGAGGGAGAAAGCGTACCACTGCAATTTGCAGGTACAAGTAGTCCTTGACTTACAACAGTTTATGTAGCATCCATTCAAAGTTACAACAGCGCTGAAAAAAAGTGACTTATGATCTTTTTCACATGACCAACGTAGCAAGCCCATGGTCACATGATCAAAATACATCTGCTTGGCAAGTGGTTCATATCTATGACAGCTGCAGTGTCCTGGGATCATGTGACCAGCTTTTGCAGCCTTCTGACAAGTAAAGTCAATGGGGAAGCCAGATTCACTTAACAACCATGTTACTAACAACCGCAGCGATTTACTTAACAATGATGGCAAGCAAAGTCGTAAAATGGGGCAAACTCGCTTAAAAATGTTTCACTTAGCAACATAAATTTTGGGCTCAATTGTGGTCGTAACTCAAGGACTACCTGTATAACTCCTCTTCCTTTTACTGGTTTGCTTGAAACATCTGGATTTTACCAATTTCTTCAGATGCTGTATTGAAGAGTAATTTTATATTTACCCTTGGTGTGGACTGTGGACTGTGGAACATGTAAATAGGCTGGGTAGGAAATGATCCCACAGCAATCAGCCTTCAAATTGACCCTTTGAGCCTTGTGGAAAGCCTTGAAGACTTGACTTTTCCCAAAAGTGTTAGGATAGAGTGAGGCTAATGCACAATAAAGTTGTTTTTGATGTCAGAGTGTGTTTTCTGGAGATGCTTTTTATGATTTTTTAATTTTTGTTTTGTTTTGTGTATAAAATGGGTGGCTACATATGTCAAATGGAATGGAATGGAATACTTCCACATTTTATAATTAGCTATGAAAAGTAAAGGAACCAGCAATCAAGAAATATGCTATGGTTGGGTATACCACAATAAAAATGCTGTGATACCTTGTTTTTCCCAAAATGAGACATCCCCTGATAATAAGCCCAATCGGACTTTTGAGCGCATGGCAATAAGGCCAAGCGCTTATTTTGGGGTTCAAAAAAATATAAGACAGGGTTTTATTTTCGGGAAAACATGGTATGTCTGTGCAGAAATCAAAGTGATGCACCCAGTTGTTTTCCCTTGACACTCTGTGAAAATGGAAGTTGAACTTTAAAGAAATAGGGTGACTTGAGGATACCCAAGAAAACCAAATAATAGACCATAGTATAAATGAATCCAGAGTCCTCATTCCAAATACAAATGATCAGGTTCAGCTTATCCTATTTTGGACACATTACACAAAGACTCTCTTGAGAAATGTACAATAAGAGGAAAGGTGGACAGGAAGAAAAAGACAATCAGCAACAAAGTGCTTGGACTTGATGATGGTGGCCTTGAAGGGCCTGTTTGAGGACAGATCATCCTGGAGAAGGACTATCTCTGTGACCACTGAAAAGTTGGCACCAACTTGATAGCATATAATCAATCATCAAGCAGGAAAATGATCTTCTAAAAAGTATAAAACATGCTTTTTACAATAGAGTTTTACATGTTACAGGAATAAATTCTTTTATGGCTTCAATTACATAGTTTGATTTATTTCTAGCATTCTTCAGTCAATATATTTTTTTTCCCACTGCCGCCCAGCAAACTTGCCCTGCACATCTTCCCAGCACAATGACTGGTGACTTGCTTCAGAAAATCATCCATTAAAATTTTATCCCTTTTGAGACAGTATGAGGAAATGCCATCAGAAAATTAGATTTTTTCTTTGCGATCAGGCGCCCACTCAGCAATCCAATCCCATGTGTTTCTACTGAAACATTAGGATTTGATATAATTTGGGGCAGAAACATTTTAAAATGAAACAATTGAATTTTCTAGATGGTCTTGGGGACCACTTAGCTTAAGAGAATACACTTCGAAATCAAAAGCCTTTCAATCATTTGAAATATTATTTGGATGGTATTTGCTTTATTGCACAGTAGCAGTTTAAATTTGGACTGAATGTTTGACTGCCTCCTGCTCACATAGATGATGTATGAAATTATTATTTCATATTTTTCTGCTGTTTGCATTGCAGGTGACATGTCGCTGACAGGAACCTGGAGATATAGAATGCTCGATGAATACTGTTGATGCCAGAGCATCCCATTTTATTAAAAGACTCCAGATTAATCTTGATTTGTTTAGCATATACAACATGGATCAGCAAAATAGCAATGCCTTTAGCAAATGAAAATAGTCAAGTGTACAACAGTGGGGCAATCAACCCAGCCTAGCTGTTATTCTGCTGCTGTTTCTTTTCACCATGACTGTTCTGGTTCACACATGCATAATAGTCTCAAGTGATGGTGAGCCTGCAGGAATGAGATTAAATTCCCGCATTTTTCACTGGAGTATTACATGGTCTCCTGCCTCAATCAAAGCCAGAGATTAATTCTCAGCTCACCTACTCTTTTATTCACTCAACTTCCTTCCTGCCAAGAAGTCTTCAGCTCACCACCTTTCCCCCCCGCCTCTAAACCCCATGAATTTGGTCCATTAGCAGCATGGTTGGAAGACGTGACAAGGGAAGAAAAGTAATCGATTTCACACACACATTCACACACACACACACACTTTCTTTCTTTTTGGAGCTGTTGCACACAATGTAGCAGGCCTTGTCCAAACTCAACTAACACTCCTTTGTACCCTGGGAGATAATGATTAATATGTACAGTTTTTAGGCTGGGGACAGATTTTGAAAGCATGAATGGGGAAATCAGTCTGTTATCTACATATGGAACAATAAATGATGGCTGCAGGTATGAATTCACCTTGAAAGACAGCAAGTTTGTATTTTTAAACAATAGACTTTATATCATAATTCAGGGATAGGCAACAGGCAACCCTGAATAAATCCATGACCTCAAATTACTAAGAAGCACATGTCCATGTGTTTGTATTTTTAAACAATAGACTTTATAATATCATAATTCAGGGATAGGCAACAGGCAACCCTGAATAAGTCCATGACCTCAAATAAGTCCATGACCTTCTTAGTAGCATCTAGAATATGAGAACCTGGAAGCTTTTTTCTTTAAAAAAAAAGTCCTTATCATTGTATGATTCTGTTTGAAAATATAGTAACAAAAAGGAAGAAAAATAATACTTTCAAATTTACTATTTTGAGTTATTTTTGAGTTATTATTTTTAATTCTTATAGTAAATGCTTCCGGTCACCAGTTTTGAAAGCTCAACTTAGTTTTTAGAGAAATATCTGAGGGCAGATATGTAAAAATATGAAAAACTTGCCTGCTATCTCCACTTTGGTATCTAAGAGATTCAGGCGGACTGGATATGTGAGTGGTGTTAATTACATGCAATTAAATATGCAAATTAAAGAGCTACATAAATGTTTAATAATAATAACAAGCCTTAAAATTATACACAGCCCTCCAGCTTATGACATACTTTTAGAGTTGCTCATTCTAGCACTCCAGCAGTATACATCTACACCAGAAAGGCAGTTCTGAATATTGTTTTTTAATTTGTCACCCTTTCCTCCTCACTATGTTTGCACACAATCAGTGTTACAATATCACTGTGTTTGCAGTATAACTGCTTCTGGAATCATTTGTTCCTAATACTGTAGATGTAGAAGGCATGGTAAGTGAGTTTAAAAATTTAAGTCTTCTTTAGCTCTTGATCCAGCGTCCCCAGTGTATTGATCAAAGTCTTGTCAGAAAATTTGTGGGGCAAATCTAGTTTGTAAAATTGCTGAGAGGAAAAAAAAAGGGGGGAATCCTGAATATCCTATCCTAGGCTGAATTCATGGAAGAACAGAATGTGGATAACATGGGCATCTCTCAGTGGGGTGGCTAAGGGGATTTGCACAATAATGATAGAATGACATCAATCCGTGATGCCGTGACCTCAACGTGCAAGTGCAAAATATTGGGATGAAGCATACTGCATGTCGCAAATGGATCTTGATTTCTCTTCATGAAGCCAAGCAGCCATTGTATTAATTTCCTACATTTTTTAAAGCTGTCTTTTCCAGCATGGCACTCTTCAGATATCTTGTCCAAGGTTATGGGGAATAATAAGAGTAAATGGTGAATATAACCTGCCCTCGAGTCATGTCATATTGAGGATGCTGTTTGAGGGCCATAAGCAGTAGGTAGGCTCTTAACGTTGACTTTCAAGTGCAGGAAAGAGCCTTCTAAAAAGCTAATGACCCTCAACCGTGGTGCTGGCCTAGTTGCCACGTATATTGTCAGCTTTTCTTTTCTTTTTTTCCTTAAGGTTGGAAAAATAAGCATAAGCACTTTGCTTTCAACAATGATTGCACAATAAAACAGAAGGGAAAATACAGAAATAAACTGTATTTCTTTTTCTCCGTGGAATTCCAGTTTGATGAAATTCTGGCTTTCAGCATCAGATGCAGTTATTGTTGAAAGAAGTCTTAGAATATTACTTGTATGTTAGGCCTGAAAATGTGTCCTAGCTCAGTAGTAATCTTAACAGGAATACCGTCTTTGGTATGGCTGTTTCAGGAACATCAACAAGCCGCACCAATGCGAGAGAAATCCTGTGTGCAGTATATTTGTATCTATTTTATGTATCCAATCCATGTTTATATTTATTACTTAATACATTCTTGACAAATAATTTTTTTAAAAAAATAAAAAATACTTATTTATCTTGTACCACCTTGGTTATCATTCTATATGGTTTGGTGGGAGATTTGTACATGCTTTCAAAAATCCTTGCTGTGGATCTTTTTTAACAATGGAAACCTCCTTGGGCAGTCAATTGTTTAAGAAGAGATAGACAAACCTGGGAAGGCATCCAAAAGCAACAGAATAGAAAGAATAGAATCTGGGAAGGAAGTGAATGTAGAGATAAATAAGAGATTAAGCACAGGCTGAACTATTGTTGATGTGAATTCGGCATCATGTAATAAGCATTTAAGTAAGTCCACACTGCACTGTATCAGCCTCAACAACTTCCCTTCCAAAACTAACAGCTGACATATCTTTACATGCATTGTGACTGGGAAAAAATGTGTTTGCTTGCTCCAGGTAAGGTAGCCTTACATAATCACTCATTCATTTTACATCAGCAAGAAAGCAATAGTTTCCACGGGACATGTGCCTCAAAAGCTCTAACTCATGCTGATTTGATGTATATCGTAGCTCATGTTAATGCTGGATAGATATTGCAACAGGATGAAAAACTACACATGGAACTACTCAATGGGGAGGGTTAAGGATATCATGATGTGTATTTTTCCATATTCAGTTGATCAATCAAAGACTGCTTTCAAACCCAGAAGAATAGGCATGGTTTTCTAGCACAGTTAATTGAGATGGCAGTTTATTAAGGGGATGAGTTAATGTGGGATAAAAGGCTATCATCTAAACACAATATATCAATAATTCATAGTCAGGCCCATTCATGTTCTAGTTCATATTGCCTTTGTGATTGTATCCAAGCCAGGAAACCCTTCCTTTCATAACTTCCTCCTCATATTGTATAGCTTTCTGCTCACTAAGGTGAAGTCCTAATGAATAAAAATTGTATAATAGAATAAACCAAGCTCTCCCTAACCACCTTCTTCATCATTACTACCATCACTACAGCTTCCTTCATATTTGTCAATAACTGATTGATGATTATGTGCTATCAGGTTGTTGTTCTGTTAGTAACCACGAAGATTGATTTATCTATGACAATCAGTCCCTAATATTCCAATATTTCAATAGTACACTCATCTTCACTGTAATTGAGTCTCTCCACTTTGCTACTTGTCTTCCTCTACTTTCTTTCCTTCCACCTTTTCCACCAGTAGAGTTTTCTCCAGACAGTGAGTTCTTTTCATAATGTATGTGAAGTTGGATAATTTGACCCTGGTCATTTAGAGTAACAAAGCCCGATGCTCCTGATTTACAGAATACAGGTAGTCCTTGACTTCTGACCATTTGTTTAGCGACTGTTTGAAGTTACAAACAGTATCAGAAAAGTGATTTATGGCTAGTACTTGCACTCATAACTTTCACAGCAACCCTGCGGTCATGTGATCACGCCCTCCCTGCTTGTTTCCAACAGTCAATGGAGAAGCCAGCAGGAATTGTTGCATGTCATGGTCACCTGATATCTCACTTAATAACTATGGTGATTTGCTTAAAAGGTCATAAAACTGGGTGTGGTCATGGGATGCCTCGCTTAATGACCCCATTCTCAATTATTAACTTTTCAATCGCTATTGCAATTATCAGTTGAGGACTACCTGTAACAAGGAACTAAAATTGCTGGCAATAATAATTTCCTGCCATCTCTGGGACATTAGTAAGACTAGCTCTAAAAACTGTGAAAGCCCAACAGCCATTAGCTCTTGTGGGGCATTGTCAAAGTGCCAAGAGAAGCCTTTTCCATGTCTGTCACATTTCTGCTAAGTATGGGCTAAAGTAATTATGAGCTGAGTTTGAACTTCGTAACGTTTGGAGCCTGGTTCATAATTAGTCAAGAGATTGTGAAATGGGTTTCTTTTCCCACTCCAAAATTTTTCCCTTTCAAACTGTGGGTGCAATCAAAGTGCAATGCATTTTCCCCCCAGCTTTTCTGAAGCTACGCAGATTCCTTAATGTTCTTTGTAACTCAGTAACCAAAATGTTAACTTAGTAATGCCGTATCTGGCAACCCTCAGTCATTTCAATAAACAGTTCATATCATCATTCCATTTACTTTCTGATGGCTCATAGAGGTTTATGTGGAGCGGGTAGTTTTACGGGCACATTGGATTTCTCATAAACTATCCAATGTGTTCTAGTTGAGTGAAACCACATCGGAATTGCAAACCATCTTTCTCTGGGTGTTTCCAGATGGTATGGTTTCCCTCAGGTGGTCATGAACTGACTTTGCAATTGTCTCAAGGAAACCAGAGAGCATTATGGCAAGGAGCCTAGTGAGGCAGTAGGGGAGCCAGATGGGAACTTAAAACCATCCCTCTTGAAATGTCCTGGATGATATTGGAGGATACTGCACGGCATGAGGCTTGGCATAGGATTCTGCTAATTTGTACCACCGCAATTCAAGGATCTCTTCTTCCATGCACTATTACAACCGTCTTCTGTGAACTTCCACATCCTTTTGCTTCTTATTTCTTTCATCTATCTCCCCACTGGTTTTATGTATTTATTAAGAAAATGGACAGGGCTGCCCAACTCACCATGCTGTGATTCCAGAACGCTTACAGAAATAAAAACTCAGTACTCAGCAGCACTACTATATTCTGTAATAGCTTTGTTCCTTATGCCATCCCTTTTGTAAATTCATAGGATTCTTCCCCCCCCCCACCGCCATGTGTATGTATACGTTCGAACTAAACTGTGACGTTTCTTTCTGTCATATATGCATGTGTATGTGGGTATATGTATAATGGTTATATTTTGAGAGCTAAATGCAATGAAATTTCATTTTAATGTATACCGATTAGTGTACATTTAAAGTGACAATAAAGTTCTATTCTATTCTATTCTGTTCTGTTCTGTTCTGTTCTGTTCTGTTCTGTTCTGTTCTGTTCTGTTCTATTCTATTCTATTCTATTCTATTCTATTCTATTCTATTCTATTCTATTCTATTCTATTCTATTCTATTCTATTCTATTCTACCCTACCCTACCCTACCCTACCCCACCCCACCCCACCCCACCCTACCCTACCCTACCCTACCCTATCCTATCCTATCCTATCCTATCCTATCCTATCCTACGGTTCCCCCACTCTCTCATTGTCTTCTGAATTGAAATGTGCCTGCTCTAAATTCAGGTATACCCTTCATCAAGAGCCATTGCGCACAAAAAATACTGTACACAAATAATATTGCACATCCTCAGTTCAGATTAGTAGTATACATCTTTTTGGTTGTACGCGGTATCAGTAAATTAGTAGAAGGCATAGGAGTTACTTCAGTTGCTTTGGGAGTCTTCTGCAACAATGGTTCTGCTGAAACTTGAAAACGTCTCTGTGGATAATACTTTTAGGTAGACCTCGTATGGATTTCCTAATGACAAGAGATAAGTTCATTAGTTGCTTTTTCAAGGAATAGGATTTCATATGAGTGATGCAAGTCTTTAGAAATAAAAGCTTACAGTGTATTAGTTCGCAGTTTTCTTCTACATAAACTAAACCAGGATTTGATTCAACAAATGGAGATGTTCTATGGTGATGACCCAGTGCTCTTCATCAAAAGAAAGAGGCAAGGCAAATTGCTTCAATGAAATACCTCATTTTGTTTCAGCGCTTTCCCTCATCATTTCTGAAATCTGTCTCTTTTCTAAGAAGAGACCTCTTCGGGGTTTAGAAAGTGTTGCTGGAGAAGGGAGAAAGATACACTCTCTGCCATGACTCATCAAAGCTTTTGGTCAATCTAGCAAGATTGAAAAGCCAAACAGGTTTTGCAGTATTCACCCAAGCTTTGCAAAGCAGAATATGGTCATTTCATTTCCCTCCTAGAATATATTATCTTGGACATGAAAGTTACCTGTTCAAAAACATGTTGAACCAATCTCAGGGATCATCTGTATGCTACATAAGTGAAAGGGATCTTCCCAAGGTTGGCTCAATCCTTAATATTTTGGCTAATGGCTTTCATTGTTGTGAGATAGCCAAGGCTTAATTCCTTTAAAACTAGAGATGTTTAGAAGTAGACCACAGAAATTTTACATGTGTCCTGTATGGACTCACCTGGGTTAATTCACAATAAATAAAATACTATTTAACAATAGAAAGTCATTCAACTGTTTCAGCGTGAGCATTTACAGGAACTCTGTCCTTTTCATACATGCATGTAATGACACGGCGTACAGGTAGTCCTCAGCTTACAACAGTTCGTTTAGTGACCGTTCAGGAAAAAGTGACATGACCATTTTTCACAGTTATGACCTTTACAGCATCCCTGTAATCACATATTCAAAATTCAGATGCTCGGCAATCGGTTCTTATTTATGACCGTTCCTGTGTCCCAAGGTCATGGAATCAACTTTTGAGACCTCTTGACAAGCAAAGCCAAAGCCGGATGGAAGCCGGATTCACTTAACAACCAGGTTGCTAACATATTAGCTGCAGTGATTCACTTAACAACGGTGACAAGAAAGGTTGTAAAATGGGGCAAAATTCACTTAACAAATGTCTCACTTAATAACAGAAATGTTGGACTCTATTGTGGTTGTAAATCGAGGACTACCTGTCTATGCAAAAGGGGTGAGGCTTGCAGGAAAATACCATAATGCTGCTTTTGTCATGCCAACCTTCCCCCCCACCTAGGTGAAGGTGTCCACTGGGAGGGGTGGGGGTGGAATGACAATATATATGGATAAAATAAGCCACTGATCAGAATGTAATGGGGCACTGGATGAATATAAGAAATTTATGGAGAAATGCATACAGAACAAAGACAATAGGCTTTGTTTCTTTTTCATCCTTTATCATTTGAGCGCTGCCTTTTGGAAAAAAAAAGAAAGCACAGAATGAGTTTTAAAATATTGCATTTTTTATTTTAGCTCCATTGGTCCTATTGAGATTCATTCTTTCAGCTTCTCTTTCTGTCTCTTGGGTTTTCTCTAGTACCATGCAGAAAGCAAAGTTAATAACAAAGAAAAGGCCAGCTTAAAAATATATTTATTGTCAATTGTAATTCAGCTATTAAATGAACTCTTTTCATATTGGGAATTCTACTCAATCACACTTTTTTTTTCTTTGAAATGTCGGGGTCTCTAATGCAAGCTTACAAAACTATTTTATTTAGTAGAATAGTGAGCTATCATAAGAAATCTCCATCTACTATGTCTATTGTTGTAATCTCCGCACTACTGTCAGTGTTATTTACTCATTGTAGCAATTCACGAGCAGAGTTTCCTAAAGCAAGCCATATAGGACATCCGCTTAAAAATGAATTATTACAGTTTAATTCTACGTTTATATTAAATGTTAGACTTCTCTTTTTCTTACTGTCCTTCTTTCTTTCTTTTTCCATTTCTGAAAGCAATAAGCGCAATCTAGTTGATGTTGAATACTATTCTTGCTGATACCAATGAAAATTTTAAGCTGAGGATAAGAAACCTGATGCTAGCCAAATCTTCTCGAGGTCTCCAGAATTTCTCATAATGACTGCCCCTGTTTGGAGATGTTAGTTTGCAACACTTGCAGACCTAAAGTTTCAACATCCTTGCCTTAAGCAGTCACCTAATCTGCTTCATTGAATTCAGTCATTGAGTTTTTTTAACCAACTATCAATGTCAGTGACTGTGTCTTTTGAGTTCTTGTAAGCTAATGCTGAAAGCCACATTGGGATAGCAGTTAAGGCATCAGTCTAGAAGTCAAGTGGCTGTGGGTTCTAGTCCTGCCTTAGGCAGAAAGCCAGACTTTGGGCCAGTCACTCTTTCTGAGCTCCAGGAAGCAACCAATGGCAAAACCACTTGTGAAATCTTCCTTCTGCTTATCTTTGCTTTTTCCAAATACTAGGATTACCTCCAGTTCTCCTTTCCTTTCCTTTCCTTTCCTTTCCTTTCCTTTCCTTTCCTCTCCTCTCCTCTCCTCTCCTCTCCTCTCCTCTCCTCTCCTTTTGCATAATGCATCCAAAATATCAAAGCTTTAAGTTCACTATTAATGCTTCTAGTGAGGAGTTTTGTTTAAACTTCATCTAGCATGAATGACTTGTTCTTATAAGCCAAAGTAGTCTCACCAATTTTCTACAACATCATTTTTCTTCATTCAACCCTTCTGATGCTCCAATTTTCTTAGCCATATATTACCACTGAGAAAATCATGGCCTTTCCCAGTGCACACTATTTCTAAAATTAGAGATATTTAACGGTGATTCGTTTTATAAAAGTCCATTACATTATATATGGCATAAAACTTCAGTTTCTTTCAGGAAGTCCGAGACTTGACCTAGCATCTCTAGATAGGACTGAAAAAACTCTGTGGCCTGACTCACCCTAAGGCAGTTTCTTGTTCTTGTTCCTTATTTTTTCCTAAGGTTACTGTGACCTGTACTTCCAAATGTAAATCGAGAGACAGAAGATATGATACTGTAGGGAAAAAATTTTTGATCTCTGTTTTAAATTCCTAAAAAGGAGAGCTTTGGAAAATCCTTAAATGATGCTTGCACCAAATAAAATAATGGTGGTTTGCCCTGTGAAGCTTTTAATTGATGCCCCCTTTCACTTACAATTATTGGAGTGCATGGGAAGGGCCCCCTTTCACTAGGATGAAGTGTGTGATCAATTTTATCAGCCTCACTTTGATTTTCACCTCAATGATGCAAAGGAGCATTGCTTCTCACCCCTAGTATAAATCCAAGACTGTCTAGTATGAAGTCTAAATGTGCCTTCAGACAGGCAGGCAATATATGTCTAAGACAGTCTAAGTCTGCAACCACAGAAGTGTTACAGATTCTTAAAACCACTGGATGATAACATTGGGAACTAATATTTTCTCCTTTTCTTCTTCCTCCCTTTTCCCCCACCACCCCAGGGAAATTATTTTATGACTCCAGTTATAAACAGGGCATTAAGATGTATGGGTCAATGGCCCAGCTTAGAATATTGTTAAATGTATCTTTCAGTCTGGCTCATTATGAAATTGGGTGACATAGCTAATAATATTCACATAGACACATTGTATAAACATATCATTAATCTAATAAAAGGAGAGCAGACCACTGGCTTTTTAGTGCACCTGATTTGTTGGGCAAATCTATTTTCTATAGATGATTTAAGTAAAACATATCATTCTTCCTTGATCAGTAGACTGTAGCATTTTATCATTTTGAAAAGTTTTGTTTCCTTCATGGGTTATTACTTCATCTGAACTGCATTTAACATCTTTTAGCTTGGAACTCTGAAAATCAAAAGCTTCCATATCTGATTATGCTGATCCTCATAATTCATTCTTTCCTTCAATTTTAGCAGCATTGTATGCTTGGAAATTCAATTTTGGTTCCTTTATTCATTTCCTCCCCCCCCCCCTTAATTAATAAGATGACCATGATCAAGACCTCCTCCTTTAATTTGTTCAAAAGTGACTTCCTGAAAATATTGTAATAAATAAGTTTAATGTGATGTTACTAATGAAATGATGGATAAGTCCTGAACAATTTAGAGCTGATCAAAATCTTGGGCTTCCATCAAGAATCTTCCAAAATAATAGGATTTGAACAAAAAAAGATACCTGCTGCATATTCAACCCCACACCAATGCTAGTTATTGCCATAAAAGTCTTAAACCTTCAAAATCAAACAACAATTCCAACTGGAGCAGGCAAAGAAAAATTGTGGTCAAGGAATGAGAACAAATCCATTACCTTTGGTCTGCTTTATTGTCCATTTTGTAGGACAGCATTCCAATCTGGTATTTGGGTCTTTCAAACTAGTTCACACTCACACTCACACACACAAACACACATAAGTTGAAGAAAATTTTGAAAAAGTGGTTAGAAGATATCGCTTTGTTATGCTTACAAGCAGAAGCATCCATAGGAGGTGGGCAAAAAAGACTGCGATGGTGAAATTGAAGGTCTACCCAGGAACGGTGATGGTGCAGTGATTAGAATGCAGTATTGCAGATTGACTCTGCCCACTGCTAGCAGTTTGATCCTGACTGGCTCAAGGTTGACTCAGCATTCCATCCGTTTGAGGGCGGTAACATTAGGTCCCAGATTGTTGGGGGCAATATGCTGACATTGTAAACCACTCATAAAGTGCTGTAAAGTACTATGAAGAGGTATATAAATCTAAATTCTAGTGCTAATGCTAGTACTATACTATTGCTATTGCTATTTTTATGGGCGAGGACATTTAACAGGGCCAAATGCTATGGTAAAAACATATTTTTTAAAAAAAAAAATCTTGACCACCAAATTGAGTATCAGTATCTAATAAATCAGACCGGGAAATCTTGCCACATTCTTCAAGGCTGTACCCTGTTTCTTCTCCATGCCACATTCTTCAAGGCCATACCCTGTCACCCCTGTATATTTACCCCCAGTTAAGCAAATTTCCTTCTCCACAAAGACAAAAGATGTCATGGTCATGTCATGGTCAGATCATTTCCTGTTGAGGCTGGACTTTAAGATGCCACTCCTCCATTGCAGGGAGGCGGAGCCAATTAAGTGGTTCCACCCGAGACACCTAATGGACCCTGAGGGATTTCAGAAGGAGCTTGGGGAGATAGCTGACTCTCTTGTCCACAGTCCGGCTGAGACCCTAGTGGCTGCCTGGCATAAGGCGACATCTGGGGCATTGGACTGGATTGCATCTTTGTGGCCTCTCAACGGCAGCAGTCCAGGAAAGCTCCTTGGTTTACTGAGGAGCTCTGGGAGTTGAAGCGCCAGAAGAGACATCTAGAGCAACACTGGAGGACCAGTAAATCCGAATCCGACCAAATACTTTTAAGAGCCTTTGTTAGGACTTACTTAGTGGCAATATGGGTGGCAAAATGTTCACATTTTTCTGCACTTATTGCATCCGCTGATTCTCGCCCAACCGCCCTATTTAGGGTAACTCACTCCCTCCTTAAGGTTGGGGGAACAGAGGAACCCTTGCAGGGTAGAGCTGAGGAATTTACACAGTTTCTATCAGATAAAATTGCTCAGATTCGGATGGACCTGGACTCTGATTGGGCAATACTGACCAAGATGACAGGGGCGGGTCTTAGTCATATTGTGTGGCAGGAGTTTGAGCCAGTGACTCCTGAGGAAGTGGACAAGGCTGTGGTGTGATAAGTTCCTCCACTTGTTTGTTGGACCCGTGCCCCTCCTGGCTGGTTTCGGCCAGCAGGGAGATGGCACAAGGCTGGCTCCAGGCTTTAGTCAATGCGTCCTTGAGGGAGAGGTCCTTCCTGCAGCCCTTAAAGGAAGCAGTTGTAAGGCCCCTCCTCAAGAAGCCTTCCTGGACCCAGCAAAATTAAAAAGCTTTCATCCAGTCTCCAACCTACCCTTTGTGGGAAAGGTTGTAGAAAGGTGGTGGCACTTCAGCTCCTGCGGTCATTGGATGAAAAAGATTATCTGGACCCTTTTCAGTCCAGTTTCAGACCTGGCTATAGCACGGAAACTGCCTTGGTCATGATGATGGATGATTTCTGGCGAGCCCGAGACAGGGGTCATTCCTCTATCTTGGTGCTACTTGACTTCTCAGTGGCTTTCAATACCATTGATCATGGTATCCTTCTGGGACAACTAAGGGAGGTAGGAGTGGGGGGCACCTTGTTGCAGTGGTTCACCTCCTATCTCTCTGGTCGATCACAGTCGGTGCTGGTAGGAGGACAGAGGTTGACCCCTAGGCCCCTCATTTGCGGGGTGCCTCAGGGTTCAGTCTTGTCTTCCCTCCTATTTAACATCTACATGAAACCACTGGGTGAAATAATCCGACAGCATGGGGTGGGATATCAGCAATATGCTGATGATACCCAGCTGTATATCTCCACCCCTCGTCAGTTCAGTGAGGTAGTAGATGTGATGTGCCAGTGCCTGGAGGCTGTGAGGATCTGGATGGGAGTCAACAAACTCAGACTTAACCCAGACAAGACCAAATGGTTCTGGGTATTGCCCCCTAAAGACTATGTTGATTGTCCATCCTTGGTTCTGGGGGGTGAGAAAGTGCCCCCCTCAGAATGGGCTCACAATTTGGGTGTCCTTCTAGGATGTTGTTCCAACTGAGACTGGAACAACATCTGACAGCTGTAGCTAGGGGGACCTTTGCACAGGTTCATCTGGTGCACCAATTGCAACCCTACTTGGATCAGGAGGCTCTCCTCACAGTCACTCATGACCCCTCACAGTTGGATTATTGCAATGCGCTCTACATGGGGCTACCCTTGGAAAGGGTTCAGAAACTACAGTTGGTCCAGAATGCAGCCGCGCGTGTTATAGTGGGTGTGCCTAGATACACCCACATTACACCAATTTTCCGCGAGCTGCACTGGCTCCTTATTGGTCTCCAGGTGCAATTCAAGGTGTTGATCATTACTTTTAAAGCCCTATATGGCTCAGGGCCAGGCTATCTTTGAGACCGCCTTCTACCACATAGCTCCCAGTGACCGGTAAGATCCCACAGAGTTGGTCTACTCCAGGTCCCGTCAGCTAAACAATGTCGGCTGGCGGGCCCGCGGGAGAGGCCTTCTCTGTGACTGCCCCGGCTCTCTGGAACCAATTATCTCTTGAGGTTCAGACTGCTCCTAACCTATTGGCCTGGGGCCATTGATCTCGTTATAATGATCTTGCGAGACCCGGCCACGAATAGGAGTGCATGTGTTGTAACATTTTTAAAGTTTTTAATGTTTTAATGTTTTTCTTTTTAACATTTTTTATGGGATTGTTCGCATTGTTTTATTTTTTGTTGTAAACTGCCCAGGGTCCCTTGGGATTTGGGCGGCATAGAAATGCAACAAAATAAATAAAAATAAATAAAGGTGAAAGATACCAGAGTCGCTCAGTCTCTTTCTTGAATGAGCCGCTCTGGTCCACGTGCCGGCTGCGCAAGCGCACACCCAACCTGCCGCTGAATTAAATAAATGGTGTGTGCTTGTGCAGCCAGCGCGTGGACCAGAGCGGCTCATTCAAGAAGGAGAGTAAGCAACTCCAGTAACTTTCAGGCACTTGCCTTCCCTGACAGCCAGCTGTGGGAGAAAGTAGGATATACCGCGTGGCGAAGGGCGAGCAGGCAGCAGCTCCGCAGCAAGGCTGGAGTCAGGGAATGGTGCATTCCCTGACTCCGGGGAATGGGGCGGGTGGGCAGAGCCTCCAGCTGCCATTGCTACCGGTTTTCTGAACTACCAGCCATCATTGCTACCTACTCGCCCGATCCGATCCGAACCGGGAGCATTTCACCCCTGGTCTAGGGGTCTCCAACCTTTGAGACTTGTGGACTTCAACCCCCAGAATTCCTCAGCCAGCAAAGCTGAATTCTGGGAGTTGAAGTCCACAAGTCTTAAAGTTGCCAAGGTTGAAGATCCCTGCTCTTGTCTAACGCAACAAAGAAAGAGAAGAAGAGAAAAGAGAGGAGAGAGGAGAGGAGAGGAGAGGAGAGGAGAGGAGAGGAGAGGAGAGGAGAGGAGAGGAGAGGAGAGGAGAGGACTGTTCTTTTTAACTGGCTGTGGTATCATGCTGTAATGTGGGTGGATGTGTCATTTAAGGGAAGGATTTTTCATCATATCTCTGCATACTTAAAACTTGGATGTGAAACTGATCAGCTGAGCTTTAAGAGTCTTTACCCCAATGCATGACCTTTCTTGCCACAGTTGTTAAGTGAATCACTGCAGTTGTTAACTTAGTAACATGGTTGTTAAGTGAACCTGGCTTCCCCATTGACTTTGCTTGCCAGAAGGTTATAAAAGGTGATCACATGACCCTGGGACAATGCAACCATCGTAAATAAATGCCAGAATTTTGATCACGTGACCATGGGGATGCTGCAACCATCATAAGTGTGAAAAATGATCATAAGTCATTTTTTTCTGTGCTAAACGCCCACTAAACAAATCATAAATTGAGGATTACCTGCATCTAAAATATGATTATAGGTGTTTTCCTAGTTTAAGGGGAAAAAAACAATTTAGCTGCTTGGTATTTTTGCTTTCTTTGTTCTCTCTGTGTCAAAGAGCCTGTACTGGCCTGCATGGACTTACTTTGCGCCTTGTACTTATTTAAGTGAATTTCAATTTGCATGGAAAAATGATTTCTCTTTTTCTTATCTGTTATACTATTGATTTCTTTATTTCAGATAGTTATCTACAGCAGTACTCACAAATACATTCATAGTTTAATATTGTCACCAGGGGTTGATTTCCTATAGGCTATTGAACAAAAACCATGACAAATTTAGGACTTATTTCTTTTTCTTCTAAAAAGTTCAGTGAAGATTCTGAAAATCATTTTTTATCCATTTTTTGCTGTTTTTTTGCTTGTTTGTTCACTGATGTGCTGTCTATCTATGCTATTTGATCTAAACTTTGATAAATGCCTTGTTTGCATTACGATTCTGGTTTTTCTGGAAAAGGAACAGTTGATTTTTTCTCAATCTGGAGATAACATAAATAAGCAGCATCAATATAATGGAAAATTCATGATAGCCAACATGCAAACACAATTTTATACTATGGAACAGTTTCCTAATACAGATAGTCCTTCCAATAAAGGAGAATAGTTGTAGCTCAGGGTTGAAATGAGGGGTTCTTGGTGCCCTCTGAGCTTACTTGTTTTCTTGTAGACGTTTCATTACCCTAACTAGGTAACATCATCAGTGCTAGTAAGGAGTGCTGTTTGCTGTCAGTTTATATTCTGGAGACTTGCCTATCTGTGTGGGTGGGGGCAGTCTTAGAGATTTTTGGTTGGGCTGTTTACTGATGGCTCTGGCAGTTTCTTGATTGGGATATTGGTTACTTGATTGTTGGTCTGAGCCAGAGATGGGTTTCAGCAGGTTCTGACCAGTTCTGGAGAACTGGTAGTGGAAAGTTTGAGTAGTTTGGAGAACTGGTAGTAAAAATTCTGACTGGCCCCGCCCCCATCTATTCTCTGTCTCCCATATCCCAGCTGATCGGGAGGAAATGGGGATTTTGCAGTATCTTTCTCATGTATTGGGAATGGAATGGGGATTTTGCAATAACCTTCCCATGGATTGGGAACAGAATAGAAATTTTACAGTATCCTTCCCCTTCCCCATCAAGCCATGCCATACCCACCAAGCCACACCCACAGAACCGGTATTAAAAAATATTGAAACCCACCCCTGGTCTGAATTTAACCTTGGAGTTAATCTGTGCTGATTACTGGTGCTGATTACTGGTGGAGAGACACTGGAGTCTTTTTGTTCTCTTTTGGGCTGGTTGATTGTTTCTTTTGCATAGTCTATAGATGTTGTTAATATATATGTGTCTATTGATGGCGGATTTGTCCGAGTGCCAGGTTTCTAGAAATTCCCTGGCATTTTTGGACTTGGCCTGATCTAGGATTGTCACATTTTCTCAATTGAAACAATGGTTAAATCTGTCTATATATTGTGAAATTAAAGAAACTTCATCATGTTGACTTCCAGTTTGGCATCATGGTGAGACAGTCAGGGAAATAGTGGGCTCTGTTGAGTCCCATGAAAACCCTGGCTGCTGAACCGCCGTCAATGGGTTTTCGGACCGAACCCATCTTGCAGGGACGGGGGAAGAAGAGGGGTACCTTGGACGACTGAGAGGAACAGGCAAGTTCCTCGGAGGTCGGAGGGAACCCTCTATGAGTCGGCAGCAGGGAGGCGGCAGCCATTGCGGCTGCCATGAAGCTGGGACAACTGGGCAAAAAAAGTGCTGGAGGAAAGTGAAGAAAGACGGAGCTCTTTGAAGCCGGGTGAGTGACAACAGTCCAGGCTTGCAACAATGTTTGGAGCATTATTAATAATTAGAAGACCTTTAGCCTAAAAGAGTGGCTATGCAACAAAGGGGCTTTGGAAAATTTTTTAAAACTACAACTTTAAACAGACAAAGATCTGAGTAACAATTAATTTTGGAACAGAACTAAGAGAACTAATCTGGAGATATGGTTAAAAGACTAAACACTTTAAAAATTTGAATTGGATTTTAAAAAGAAAAAGGAAGATTTGATAATTTTTTAATTAAAAGAAGAAGAAATAAATTGGATGGTTTTATAATAATAAATAAAATGGAGTCTTGCATAAGTAATGGAAAATGTGGATTACAGAGAGACACCATCTGGCGTAAAGAGGAACTTTGTAACCTCCCTTTGTTATGGGAAACTCTGAACTCTATAGATAAAAATTACTGAACTCTGTGGAGGAGGATTTTTCTTTCCGGTTTGATGTAGTTGTTGCAGTTCTGTTGTATGTTGTAGATGACTCCTGTTTTTTCTTCTGGGGTTCCTGGGCCTTTTGGTTTGCTTAGGATGTTTTGAAGGGCTTTAGTTGGCTTGTGTGCTACAGGTAGTCCTTGACTTCCAACTATTCTCTTAATGATGAGTCAAAATTACAATTGCCTCAGAAAAAGCAACGTAAAACCTTACCTCAAAGTTATCATCCCACACCACCCCAGATCACAGTTCAGGCTCTTGGCAACCAGCACACATTTATAATGGTTGCAAAGTTCTGCAGTCATGTGATTGCAATCTGTCACCTTCCCAGCCAGCCTTTGACAAGCAAAGTCAATGGGGGCCCTTAAATTCACTTTACCAGTGCTTCACTTAACAGCAACATCATTCACTTAATGCCTGTGGTGGTTCACTTAACAACCATGGTAAATGTGGTCAACAAATCAGGTCCAATCCCATGATCACATCACTGAGTGACCAGAATGTATGGTGCTAAATTATGGATTACCTATATAAGTTTCTTTTAAAGATTTTCATATCCCTGTAATCAGAACTTTTGGGTGCAAAATTAGAAAAAGATGGGCAATTTCTGGAGTTGGAAGCATCAATACAAAAGATACCAGAAGGATTTTTTGCTACTTTCCACTGCAACTCTCCAGCTAAGCTATCAAGTTCATGCTGTATAAGGTAATACTGAGATGCACTACAAAGGCTTTGGGGCAAAGAATGGACCACAATCCAAATGCTACACCAAATAAAGAAGTTATAACATTTAAGTTGGTCTGTGATTTTAAGCATCAAGAGCTTAAAATCAAGTGCATTTCCCAGATTTATTTTTATTTTATTTTATTTAGCTTATATACCGCCCTATCTCCAATGGACTCAGGGCGGCTCACAACAGATTAATATGAAATTCGAGGTGCAGTTTATTTATTTATTTAAAAACATTTATATAACCGCCCATCTTATATCAAACTCTGGATAACTCCCAACCCAACAATTATAACAAGTTCAGTGCTAAAACAACTTAATACATATATCTATTATAAACTTAAAAACTTCACACCAAAGCAAAGCTTCCACATGCAATCCATTGTTAAATCCTCTCGTCAAAGTTGCTCTTTGAACTGTACATTATTTTGAATGTTGTGGTGCAGCTGAAAAAATGCACATGGAATAATCTTAACCAATGTTGGGTTTCAAAACCGTTTCACTACTGGTTCACCGAAAATGTGAGCAGGTGAGTGGGGCCAGCCGGTGATGCGATTTGCCGGATCTCCAAACTACTCAAAATTTCCGCTATCGGTTTTCCCAAACTGGTCTGAGCAAAACCTGAACAGCACAAATCTTCATATCCACAGTTATATGTATTATGGCTGAATATATATATATTTATTATTTATTTATTTATTATTTCAATTTATAAACCGCCCTTCTCCTTGCGGACTCAGGGCGGTGAACAGCCAGAATAAAACATGGTACACAAAAGTTAAAAACAATTAAAAATTATTAAATATTATTTGGCCAAGAATTAAAACAACCCAATTTAAAATCAAATTCAAATTTAAAAACGGAGGATGGGCTCAGGCTAGCCCAGCTAGATGGAATAAATGGGTTTTAAGGGCCCGACGAAAGGTCCAGAGATCTGGAATCCTGCATATCTCCGGGGGTAGGTCATTCCAGAGGACGGGCGCCGCCACAGAGAAGGCTCTCCCCCTGGGGGTCGCCAGCCGACACTGTCTGGCCGACGGCACCCGGAGGAGGCCCTCTCTGTGCGAGCGTACTGGCCGGTGGGAGGCTATTGGCGGCAGAAGGCGGTCCCGCAAGTACCCAGGTCCTAAGCCATGGAGCGCTTTAAAGGTGGTCACCAACACCTTGAAGCGCACCCGGAAGACCACCGGGAGCCAGTGCAGCTCGCGCAGGAGAGGTGTCACGTGGGAGCGCCACATCGCTCCCATAATTCCCCGCGCGGCCGCATTCTGGACCAGTTGGAGCCTCCGGGTGCACCTCAAGGGGAGCCCCATGTAGAGAGCGTTGCAGTAGTCCAAGCGGGAAGTCACAAGAGCATGGGTGACTGTGCGTAGGGAGTCCCGATCTAGAAAGGGACGCAACTGGCATATCAGGCGAACCTGATAAAAAGCCCCCCTGGCCACGGCCGTCATGTGTTCTTCTAAAGACAGCCGTGCGTCCAGGAGGACGCCCAAGTTGCGAGCCCTCTCCGTGGGGGCCAATGTCTCGCCCCCAATAGTCAGCGATGGCGTCAGCTGGCTATATCGGGATGCCGGCAGCCACAGCCACTCAGTCTTGGAGGGGTTTAGTTGGAGCCTGTTTCTCCCCATCCAGACCCGCACAGCTTCCAGACACCGGGACATCACTTCGACGGCATCGTTGGGGTGGCCTGGGGTGGAGATGTACAGCTGGGTGTCGTCAGCGTACTGATGGAACTCCACACCAAAGCCACGGATGATCTCACCCAGCGGCTTTACATAAATGTTGAACAGAAGGGGCGAGAGGACCGACCCTTGCGGCACCCCACAAACAAGGCGCCTCGGAGTCGACCGCTGCCCCCCTGTCAACACAGATTGCGACCGGTCAGAGAGATAGGAGGAGAACCACCGTAGAACGGTGCCCCCCACCCCCAATCCCTCCAACCGGCGCAACATGATACCATGGTCGATGGTATCAAAAGCCGCTGAGAGATCTAATAGGACCAGGATAGAGGAACATCCCCTATCCCGTGCCCTCCAGAGATCATCCACCAACGCGACCAATGCCGTTTCCGTGCTGTGCCCAGGCCGGAAGCCGGACTGGAGCGGATCTAGATAGACAGCTTCATCCAGGAACTGGGGAAGCTGCCATGCAACCACACTCTCAACAACCATATATGGTGTGTATCTCTGTGTGTGTGTGTGTGTTTGTTTGTTTGCATGTTCATATCTGCTTTTTCTATTTCAGACTAACTCACTGTAACTTTGAGCAAATCCTTTTACACTCAACCCAAACTGTTTTATGGGAACATAGAAAATAATTTATCTGATCAAAGATATCAAGGATTATAATGCTAAAATTGGCCTTCTACAATTAGATTCCTCCCCACAATAATTCTTAGTCACATTCTTCACTGTGGATGGAATCACATGTAATGGTAGAATACTCAGATTAAATGGATTCCCTATGGAATGGTATAACAGATTTATTAATATGCCTATTCCTGAACTCTATCAAATATACAGTAATATTTTTGAGAGTGGAATTTTTTCCTTCTTCACTTAAAAAATTAGAATATATGGTATATACATGGCATTTTTTTAAAATCCAGGTATTGAAGATCCAGATATTGAACTATGTCATTGGGTGGATATGACTATAAAAGTATTAAAATATTGCAAACAAATATAACATCGGAGTAATTATAATGTTTAAAGGTATTGTACACCTCCCCTCAAAAATATACCCGAATGCATGTATGCATGTGTACATATCAACCAGAATACAATTGGAAGGGACCTTGGAGGTCTTGTTACTCCAGCAAGAGATGATTTACCATTTCAGACAAGTGACTGTCCAGTCTCTTCTTGAAAGCCTTTAGTAATGAAGCACCCAGAACTTCTGAAGGCAAGCTGTTCCATGATTAATTGTCCTTGTTGTTAGGAAGTTTCTCCTTAATTCCAGGTTGCTTCTCTACTTGAAAATGTATGCATATGTATGTATGTATGTATGCCTGCATGTATAAAAGTGAGGTCCTCAAAGGATGTGGGGCATTTGGGGAAATATAACTCTCTGTAAAGACTTGTTTATATTCTAAGCCAATATATGTTAGAGAAAGCTAAGAACAATACATATGTTGTTGGCGCTTATTGTTAATATATAAGTGCTAATTTATTGCACTCATTTTCTATCCTTCTAAAAAGTTCCAGGCATCCAACATGATTCTCCATTTTATTCTCATAACAGTGTTGCAGGATATGGTCTGCTGAGACGTAATTAATGACTAGCTCAACGTTAGGAGTTATTTCCAGACAGAGTCCAAAACTCGAACCACTTCATCACGTTGACTTCTGCAGCAGTCCTAATTTAAGGACCGTCCCATGTGGAGTTGGGGGGGGGGGTCGGTTGCAGAAGAGAGACCATTTTAAATTAGGTCTCTCTTAACTCTGAAGGAGGAAGTGTTCATAATTCATAATCCAAATATACTCGGAATATTCCCTATTTATTTGTGTAGGGGCAAGGGCTGGTCTGAATGATTCCCAAGTCTTGAGTTGGAAGTCTTAACTGCAAACTGCCCCAGCTTTGCCTACAGTTCTCTTTTGAGCATGCTTTTAGTCAAGCTGTAGAGCTTTAGGCCCATGCTTTAATTAAAACTCACTCAAAGAAGCTTTGTTTTTCTTTTTTTCTTTGCATTTATTAAGAATTTTCTCATACAACAGACGAAAAACCGAAAGTACACAAGGAAATAAAACAAAAGGGAAAGAACAAGGAAGAGAAAACTAAAATTAAGAAATGTATGAATGACTTCCAACCAGAGGTGGGTTTCAGCAGGTTCTGGCCAGTTCTGGAGAACCGGTAGCGGAAAGTTTGAGTAGTTCAGAGAACTGGTAGTAAACATTCTGACTGGTTCTGCCCCCATCTATTTTCTGCTTCCCAGGTCCCAGCTGATCGGGAGGAAATGGGGATTTTGCAGTAACTCTCCCCTGGAGTCGAGTGTGAATGAAGATTTTACAATATCCTTCCCCTACCACACCCACAGAACCAGTGGTAAAAAATTTTGAAACCCACCATTACTTCCAACCTTCTTTTCAACAGAGAATTACAGTTTTCTTATCCCTCCTTCCTCTTAAGTACTATAAAAGTCTTTTGAGACTCTCATTTAGTTCACAGCTTTCTTAATCTTCAAATCTGTACTAAAGCAGCCTTTGAATACTTCCTTCAAAATCATTTTGCCAAAATTGTGCTGAAATTCCCACCGTTAAATCACTTGCAAGTTTCATCCCACAGTAGAAAACTTTGCATTCAGCGTTGTTTTTCTGTACCTGGGCAAACATTTATGCCACTTTGCTAAATCCAATAAACCAGGTGAATTCCTCTCCCCTTTTGACACCAGTTGTGTTGTTGTTATTCATCACTGTATCAGGCTGAAAAGCAGCAGCCTTTCTCATCACTGCTGGCTAAGTGGCAGCTTGCATGGAGGGATTTCAAAGTTCATCTTTACCAAAAGGAAATCTCTTAAACTATTTATAATCATCTTTGCGTAAACTGCACTCACGTGTACAAGCGGGATAAAACCTGACTCATCTTCCCTGCCCCACTTGCCTTGTTAAAGTGTCACTGCGTAGTTTTGGCGCAGAGTTTTCTTCCCTGAGCTCCTGGAAAGACCTAGGCACTATCAAAAGCTGAGAAAATCTCTTTTCCCTTTCAGCATGTGAAATATTTATATGCAAGGCAGCATCAGGGATACCCATTTTCCATAATGCTGTACCAGCTCTTGCCATCAGCCTGCTGGTTAATTAAGTGTGACCTAAACCAACCTGACTAGAGCTTGGCATTAAATGTACAAAACCCATTTGAGCTGACCAGCAGCAGAAGTGGTACTCAGAGAAATTGAAAAGGATTTCTCCCAAATGCTTTCTACTTACTTACTGCACTCAAGTAATGGCTGAAGATTAGCATATGACATGACAGATTACATTAAGACGTGTCTTCCCAGCGCTTTATGACAGCCCTATCACATTAGCTTCTTAGCACCGGCACATTGAGGCATGCAAACGTTTTCAGACCTTCTTATTCAAATCTACAAGCTGACATGGCAGCCCTGATATGATTATTAGTCATTTGAGAGACTTTAATTCACGTCATCAGATAACAGGTTTTGCTAAAAGAGGAGCAAAACGGCCTTCTTTTAATGAAGATCTGAAAAAGAGGAGAGAGAGAAAGGGAAACCGATTCTCTTTTCTTCACTCAGGTTTGGACTTTAAAAGTGGGGAAACGATGGTAGCAGTAGTGGGTTTCACTTACCTTCGCTACTGGTTCGGAACTGTGAGTGAGCGCATGCGTGCACTCTCTTCTCTTGCATGCAGCCCTTCTGTGCATGCACAGAACTTTCTGTGATGATGTCTGGGTGGGTGGATGGAGCCTCCTGCCACTGCTGCTCAAACTGGGGCAAACCAGTAGAAACCCACCACTGGATGATAGACTCTGTTTAAAACTAGATAAAACTATTTTTAGGCAATTTTCTCCTCCTTTTTTCTTGTTTTGCATTAAATTCAAGCACACAGTTGAAGCTTTGGTTAAGAAGTCGAGATCTGAGTGAATATCAGATGACAAACTAGCAGCCTGACCAAAGTTATAATAAAACAGTTAATCTAAAAGACATAAGTTTCTTTCTAGTTCTTGAAGCACGCCTTGTCATAAAACGAGCGAATAGACAGTGTTGACTGGGCAAAGCATATCAAATAAATGTTCAGTCTGACTGGAGATCATTAGATTTTTATAGGCTTGTACTTTCAGTCAGTTAAGGTTGAGTGGAAGGAACACAGTTGCTCTGTTTTACAACATCATACAACTAGTAGGAAATATCCATTATAAAATACCCAGAATATAACTCACTGGAGTTTTTCTATCAGATGGAAGAGTCTGAGAGGACATGCATGGTGAAAGTTGTTTAGGAGGAGAGAAAGAGACAGAGTGAAAAAGGGCAAGGGAAAACATCTGAAAGTTAACGGAGTTGTTTGTTGGTCAAGCTTAGCAAACTGCTCCACAGAATTCAAATAAAGGTAGGCTACTTGCTGGATCATATAACGATACTGTATGTGACAACATTAAATCAGAATTGAAGCAGAAAATCATAATGTTGGAAAATGTGTTCACGTTTTTTTCCATTTGTTCATTGTTGAGACCTTTATTACATCACTCCTAATATTTGGTCATTCTCAGAATTTTCTTAAATAGACTGTACAGTTGTAAAGCATTCTCCTTCATTAGCAAAAAGCCCAAACCCCTTGAAATGTATTTTAAATTTAGTCTCCATCTTTTATCATGTAAATCAAATTCATTCATCCTAATTTTTCCACCATCAGCAACAACAAAAAACATTTTCTCCATCTTCTCCGTGTGATGGTCCTTCAAATATTCAAAGGTAGACTTAGCTGTCTCTTCTTGGATATATACAGTTCCTTCAAACTTTTTATGCATAGAGTTGCTGTTATCTGTTAACAGATACTGCCAGTTTGGTTAAGGAACAAAGACTAGAACTATGAGTTCTAGTCTTTCTTAGGCACAAAGCCAGTTGAAGACCTTGGGTCAGTCACTGTTTCTCAACCTTAGGAAGGAGACAATGGCAAATCATTTCAAAAATCTTGTCAGTAAAACAGCAGGGACTTGTTCAGGCAATCTTCAGAAGTTACTACTCAAAGAAACACAGAGCCAAACACACATACACACACATACACATACACAGTGAGATATTATTTCCTATGATCTGACCTCAAACTCCCTGTAGTTTCAATCCAGTTTATCTTTGTTACTGTAGCACATTGATTAGTGTGGATTCTCATATAATCTCTAGAACTTTTATACATGTACTGTCATGTATCATCCATCACAGATTGTAAGGGATGGAGTGGAAGGGACCCTGGAGGGATCCAGTGTTTCTCAACCTTGGCAACTTCAAGGCTGACTGGGAATTTTGGGAGTTGAAGTTCATATATCTTAATGTTGCTAATCCAGTTCCCTGCCCAATATAGCCACCAAGTACTACAGCATTCCTAAAAGATGACATTCAGCCTGTTTAAATAACTTGGATAAAGGACAGTAACTTTTGTCTTACTGGAGATCTTCAAACAGGGATTTGGAGCCATGCTCTAACTTTGGATGTGCTTCATGACACATAACATCACATTTGGTTGGTTTCTGCAGCTCACCTATGGAGAGAAGCTAAATCTTGAAGTCCAGTAGTTACCTGACAAGAGCAGAAAGCATCTATCCTGAGCCTTGATGATCCAGCCTTAGATGCTTCATGTGACTTAGACATTTGTATCACCACTGGTTAAAAATGAGACACAAAAGTACTTTATGGAGCCTCTTCAAGCAGCACTACATTTTCGACAAAGCTCTCCTCTGAAGATTTGTGTGCACAACCTTGATAATTTTTAGTATGGTCCATGTTTTATGATTCTGGTTTACACAGAATGTTAGTCTAGTACTTCACACTACTATATTTCCTTGTAAATCCTTCAGTGTTGCTTTTCTCTTTACTTTTTTCCTTGCTTCCACCCTGTATTCCACCCTATTGTTGTTGTTGTCATCTTTACCATGGCCGTTAACCAAAAACAGATTATACAAAAATAAAGTCGTGGACATACTTTTTTCAGCCATAGACTGCACTTCATTCTTTAAAACTGAATTTCAGCTCCAGAGGCATATATTGATATAGCAGAGACGGGGCTAAAGTGATTTATCTTTTTATTGACTTTACACAGAATTTGGAGAAGGTTTTAAATACAAAATAGGTGTTTATGTAGTCCTCCTGCTCTTTGAGTTCACTACATCAAGACTTAAGTAAATGAGAGCCAATTTGGGCTGGTGGTTAAGGTACCAGGCTAGAAATTTGAGAACCAGGAGTTCCAATTCTGCCTTAGGCATTAAGTTGGTTGGGTGATTTTGAGCCAATCACTGTCTCTCAGCCGAGTCACCTCCCAAGGTTGTTGTTGTGGGAGGAGGAGGAAGGAATTTTAACTATGTTAGCCACTTTGAATTTTTTATAAAAATAATAAAAGTGGAATAAAGGTAAGTAAATAAATAAATAAAACCCCAAAGTTTTAATAATAGATAAATATTAAATAACTATAAATAGATAATAATAACCCGGGGGATTTTCCTCGGTGGACTCTGGTTCATCTTGACATTCCTATCTAGGGATTGAGCTAAACATAACACGTACCTTCTTGTTAATGCTTTGGGCAATCAAGGGCATGTAAAACTATTCAGTTTGCAAATCATAAATATTACAAGAGCACTAAGTGTTGAAAGGAAAAAATGATGTGATTTCAGAATAATTACTATGGAATTATCAAATAATAATCATAAAAAAAATGCTGACCAGGCTGCTATTTAAGAATAATTGGATTATTAAAATTAGTCCTGAGAGGTTAACTAAGAGGCACATTTAAATAAATGTTAGATCATTCTGCCTTTAAGAAGATTGTGGCGATGAGAGCAAAGCTTGCAAATTGAGTGGTGGAACAGAAAGAACAGTTCAGCTGGGGACTCCCCCCCCCCTTTTTTTTTTCATATTTCTCCTTCTTTGCTATTCTAGAAGGCTTCCCCAACTATCCAGAGTTGGGGAAATTACATGTGTCTCAAAAATTATGTTCACTCCAATCTGTTGATATCACTGCCAAACAGAAACAATTATGAAATGTATTTGAATATAAGTAGCTTGAATTGAGCTGTTGGTCTGAGCTCCGAGCTTGGCAATTTGGTTGCAAACATTTCGTCACCATTCGAGGAGACATTGTCAGTGTGCTTTGAATTGTGCTCGTCTGTCAGAGCACTGGTCTTTAAATACTTTTTGTATGTGATGCAGATTAGTGCAGGTGTTTTTTGTTCAGCTACTTCTGATTCATGGTCTGACTTTGGATTGTTTGATTGGATAGCTTTTGTTACTGAAACATCGTCTTTGGTTTTAAGTACAGCCTGTATGATGTAAATTAGTGTTGTTCATTCGGATACTGCTGAGCCATGGTCTGGTTTTTGTCTGTTTGAATAGCTGGTGGTCGTTATTGAGACGTGGTCTGATTTCTTGTGAGCTGATGGGTTGCGATTTTTGTTGTTGTGTAGAGGGGTGCCTGTTTGTTCATTTTAAATGCTATCTTTGTTGATGCAGTTCTTTTGTTGTCAGCGATCGGTAGACTGGCACCCCACTATGAAACAACACCACATGCGTCACATAAAAAGGTATTTAAAGGCCAGTGCTCTGACAGACGAGCACAATTCAAAGCGCACTGACAATGTCTCCTTGAATGGTGATGAAACGTTTGTAACCAAATTGCCAAGCTCGGAGCTCAGACCAACAGAAACAATTATGCTCTTGTACTGGTCTTAATTGGGCTTGTGGAGGCACATATGCCCATCTCATAACATGGGCTATTGTCCTTAGCTAGCCCATGTTATGAGATGTGTGGATAATGTCCATTTCCAGTGCCTGTTAAGGGAACCCAAGAATTGCTTTTGATACTGGTGGAATATATTCAAGGGTATGTTTCATGTCTTCTGAAGTATAAACATTCTGAAAGCTCCTCTCCTTGCAATACAGGAAAGCCTTCAAACAAAGTTAACATGGCATGGTAATCATACTGACAATGGTTTGTTATAGTCTGCCAAAGTCTTTGTGTAATATAAACTAGGAATCCATATTGCTCTGGTAAGCCTTTGCCAGGATCCTTTTGTCTTTCAAATGTCAACTCATATTCTGAACAAAATCACATTACAGTAAACTTGTGTTAATTGATCCATTATGGGCTTGGAGGGTTTCCTTTTTTGATTAGTTTGCTGAGCTGCCTGTCCTTTTCCTTCTGCTTTAAAAATAATGCAAAATTCATGTTCCCATGAACTGAAGCTGACTTGTGCATGTATACTAATTGCTAGTTTATTCTTAAATGTTAAAAAAAAAGTACAGTACAAAGAAAAAATGTTCAGGTTCTGTAGATGCTATTATATGCCTTACGACACATTTTCAAGGTGGCCAGGAAATTAAGCTGACACAAAACCCAGCCGAGTTTCACATGTGTGCATTGGAACTTATTAAATTTTCTAAAGTAAAGGGATACAGTTTAAGGGTAGTATGAAGAGAAGAATTCCCCATGTTTTCCTCTTAAAGAAGGAAAAATGGGGTTTTTTCCCTTAATTGTGCCATTTGAATAGAAAGTGTTAAGGGAAAGTATAGATGCCTCTCTGCCAAGAACATAGCTACATGCCAACTGTTTTCGTGCAATATTAATAAGGGGGGGCGATCACAGTGGTTCAGTGGTTAAAGATGCTGAGCTTGTCAGCTGGAAAGCTGACAGTCCAGGTTTGAGACCTGAGGGCTCCCATTACTTGCCCTACCTCGTGCCCACCTGGCAGTTCAAAAGCATGCAAATGTGAGTAGATAAATAGTACCACTTTGGTGGGAAGGTAAAGCATTCTGTGTGCTTTGGCATATAGTTATGCTGGCCACATGACCACAGAAATGTCTTCAGACAATGCTGATTCCCTTGGCTAAGAAATAGAGATGAGCCCTGCCTCTCTCTCCCAGAATCAGACACAACTAGACCAGAAAAAACTTTACTTTTATCTTTGTATTTGTAAGTATGAGGAGAAGCAGCAAAAAAGGCCATGTGCATGACTTCCCTATCCCAAGTTTGGGATTATCCCATCACAGAACAACTACAGCATCCAGATCAGCTCAGCTCAATTTGAATAGTTGTGCTTTTCAATAGATTTGGTTTGCACAAATGACAGGAGGTCACTGGGTATACAGCAAACTCTTGATGGGGAAAAACAAATCATGTATGACTTATTTACAAAGGAAAGAGGTAAACCATTTCTGTACCTGCAGGAAAGAAGCACATGAAACAAAGAAAAATGAACATGCAGTAAAAAGTAAAACATGCAATTCACCACTAGAAGTGGCTGACAGAGTAAGAAGGTCCCCATGCCATCCATCTCCTTGGTTTCAGTTTTTATATAGTATTGTAATTGTAATTTAAATTGGTTCTATATTCTATATTGTCATTTGTGTGTGTGTGTGGGCACACTGGCCACATTAAAAATGAAATTCTGTTGCCTGCTCTTAAGAGAAAGTTTATATCTGCCCAAACACATACATAACACACAAAAACACATGCTATAGACATTTCATAAATATATGCCTGCACACACACTCTATCTGTGTGTATATACATGTGTGTGTGTTTGTATTCATATATGTATTAATCATTGTCCATTTTGAATACATAGTGGAAAGTGGAAACTTGAAAGTATTTCAACCTTGTGAACTTTCAGGTTTTTCTCTTTCCACTATGTATTCAAAATGGACAATGATTAATACATATATGTATATATGTGTGTGTATGTAGGTGTGCAGGCATATATTTGTGTATCTATATAGCATGTGTCTATGTGTGTTATGTATGTGTTTGGGCAGATACATACTTTCTCTTGAGAGCAGGCAACCGAATTTCATTTTTAATGTGGGTCCATGTGGTCACAAAAAATGACAATAAAAGTTCTCTTCTCTTCTCATCTCATCTCATCTTTCTTATTTATCTTTTTATTGTTGTAAACTGCTCCAAGTCACCATATTGGTTAAAGGAGTGGCATATAAATGCAATCAGTCAATCAATAAAATAAAGAAAGGTGTGTCTTTAGATCATTTTCCTGGAGAGTCTAATAATCGAATCTTGATAGGATATGCTAGGCAATGTTTTTGTTTAGATCTCCAGCCACGTTTAGTGGTTTACAGCTCGGAGAAGGTAGCTGATTTGCAGGACTTACTAGCAAAGGAAAATTCAGTTCAAAGAATTGTAGCTCACCAGTCAGTATTCTCTCGTGACAGCAAACCACAGCTCTAATTTTCATTTGTTCTGTCCCTGTATCTTTCTCTTTCTCTATCAAGCAGTTATTATTCTTCCCTTTAAAGTGATTAATAACTTTCACAAAATGGACTTCTGTGCTGATTCAACTATTCCAAGTGCTAATATATGGAGTCTACAGCTCTGGCAACAGCTGCTTGATGGCCACCGCCTGATGGACCCTGATGTACAACTGCACTTATCTCGAGCTCCACTGACTGTGGGACCAAATACTTATCACAATACAGCTTGTCTACCAAGGTGCTGCTAGAGGATGCCATCAATTGTTCAAGGAGTTAAAGAAACTGCAGTGTTAGTGAATTTTGTCAGTTAACTAGGCTAGCCGTGCTAGAAAATAAATACACAATATTTATTAGGCGTAAAGATAGTTGGATAGTAGCTGATATACCAGATAATTAATTACTATGTGATATCCTTTTAGTAATTTAAACACACAATGAACAAACTATGATGCTTAAGACAACTGATTAAAATATATTATGGTCAGGTGCAAAAGTAATCCTGTATAGGTGTGTTTGCTTCCTGCATACCTCTCTATGAGTGTGTCATAACTGTAGCTTGAATGTAGCTTGCAAATCCTGTGTGAAGAAATTAGCAATGGTTAATATCAATGAAGTCATTAAAAACTGATATATGGAAGAGGCAAAAGGAGAATGGAGGAATTCATAGCAACTTTGTAGTCCCCATCATTTCCTCAGACCACAACTAGAGTTGCATATGGATCCTATCTAGTGTTTATTTATACAACCTGATTATTAGTCTTCCCTCTCCTCATTCATTCATTCATTCATTCATACAGTGCATAGAGTAGAAACAAATCCAAATCTTCACAAATACATCGCACAATGACACCACTTTGGCTTGCAGTAAATACCCATGAGATCAAGTCTGTCAATGAAACCTATCAAATATGCATTAGCTATAATTGATTGTTTCCAAATGGGTATATGTAATTAACATGACCACATTCCTTTTTATTTCTTCTTTAAATTGTGTGAAAGTATTTATATGTAAGAAAAGGTAAGGAAAGAGAACTGACTTGATCTGTACTTTTATATTCCTATCAAGCTCATAAAAACCTTCTACCCTGCAGATTTCCCTTAATAACTGATAGGTGTCCATGCTGATTGGGCAGGTAGACATTTTAATAAAAAAAAATCTGAGGGACACATGTGGTCAATTCGCACCCCCATTTCATTTATAACGAAACATATAAAGTAAGAAAAATAATGAGAAAAATAATAAGAGAAAAATCTGAGAAGAAATAAAAAAACAAAAGGAAAAAGCAAATTATTTTCACCTGCATAATACTACAGAATAATGTGTCCATGCACAATAAATCTAGCTCTAAAGAAATTCTTACAGTAAAGCTCTGAAATGTGTGTGTGTGTGTCTGTGTGTGTGTGTGTGTGTGTGTTAAGCAGATGACAAATAGTTTTGACAAATAAGTAAATTGAGGAATGCAAATCATCTATGAATAACACATCTTTTAATTCAATGGAACTTTTTAAAAAAGGGTTAAAAGAGACAAAATGACTTTTTTACAGTTGTGTTAATTTTTTAGCTAATCCAGTTTCCTACACTTTAAAATACTATTGATCCAGAGAAAGAAGTTATTTAATTTTCTAGCATTTTGCAATAAAATCTGGCAGCTAACAGGGGACAAAATGAATTAATTTCTTGTATTGTAGCACTTTGTATGTCTTGGGAAATATGGACAATAAATTTATAGCAGGATTATTTACCAAAGATAGCTGAGCACTTTTCCCAGTTTTCTCAAAAAGTTTGAACCAAAATGAATAATTAATTGACCATGGCTACCAGAGATGTCAATATGTATAAATCTGATTACAAACTCTCCAACATACCGGTAATCTAGAAAAGCTCTGATTTCAGTTGGGATGTACTATCTTCCATGCGTTTTAATTTATGATCAGTTCTTAATAAACACTGAAAAAATATTTGAAGAGAATGTATGTTTTTCAAGGCCATTCATCAAATTTAAATCCATAAATTTATTCCCATATATTTTTGGACTTTCCAAAAGGTCTGGTGTAGTTGGCATGACTATAACACTGAAGAGATCATTTAATTTTAAATAAAGTAGATATTTACCATTTCTTAAATATTACTAATAGATAAGATTACTAAAAGGTGTAAAATTATCTGGTATTTATATATAAATATTCTGTAAATTACGTGCCCAGAAACTTATTTCCAATGAAAAATTTCTTTAATTCTATTGTATCTTCTCATTCCTGGTATTATCCATATATATTTTACATATTTAAAACTTGAGAAACAGATGGATCCCCGATCTGAAATTGTTTCTGTCTTTTTCCATGTTCCTAATATAAATTCTAAATATGGATCTGTAAATAGTACATATTAATGCATCAATCTTGACCCACCCAAAAAAATGGCCCCAGAATGTGCCCAATTATAACTAAATTGCATACATTAAATATTATTTCAATTCCTAGTAATATGTATTGTTTTAAATGAAAAAAAATGTTTCAGATTTGATGCAATTAAGCTTCCACAATGTTATTGTTTAGATTTTACCATATATTTTTCATTTTTCCCCTTTACAGAGATGAACGGGGTAATTTTTTGACATATATGGAGCCAGCAAATAGGTTATGGAACTGAGAGAGTTTGAAATAAAAACAGAAGAATAGTAATGTAATCTGCAGTTGTTATTCTAAGCAGTGATAAAGACATTGCTAGGGCTTAAGTTTTGTTTTATCTTATACAAGAGAAGATAATTACGTTTTGTTAAACTGGTGTCTTTTCAATGGTCTAATATAAAATCCAGTAGCTTCTTGAAACAGATGATTTAGCAAAAATAAGATTTTAAATACATTTATGCGTTTTAAATAAATGAATACATGCTGCATGTAAATACAATAATAACACTGTAACATCTGGCTTCCTTGTGTTGCATTTAATGGGTTTCCCCAACTCATTCTCCTGATTTTAGTTCTTCTATATTCTGGATTGTTTTTAACCTCCCTCCCCATAATTTAAAATGCCTTCCCACACCCCCAGTTCTCTGGATTATGAATTATGAGGAATACCAAATCATAGTAGCACAGTTCTGATTGGTGGGAGTTTCTTCACCTGAAGAATCTACTTGTCAGCATTTCCCCATATTTTGCCTTGATCTCAGGGACAGGTGAAAAGATTTGCGGACAAGAAATTCATGATTCTTCAGGCTATTTGTCTCTGAGCATCTATCCAGCTGCTGAGTTGTGAAAAACAACTCCATTTATTTTCAAATTTGCATTACTGCACACTTGCATTTTGTCAGTTTTGTTTTTTAAAAGCAAGCTTGAAGTGATAGTGGGGTTAGTAAAAAAAATCTAAAGTCAACTCTTTGGCCTCTAGGAATCCAAAGTCATGCAGTCCAACATTAATTTTATTATAATGGTATACTAGCAGATTCTTACAGGTCTGAATGAGCTTCTCCACTTCTCCCTTTATTTTCATGACAATAGGGAGGGTCTTGTCTGAGACATTTTCACAGGTTACAGTTCTGCCTGGGACTCAGGTTTCTTTTATCTGACCATTGTCTTAGGAATGGCTCTTCCTCCTTTCCCTCAAGGCCATTCGCTTCATCTACTACAAACTAATAACCTTTCATACTTACAATGCATGGGTGATTTTTTTCACTAGATCACATTCTGAGGAGACATTCATTTATTAAGATTTACTATAGAAACAGTTTGATCCATTGGAAAAACCACCAGGCTTTCTGCCATTCATTCTCTCTCAGCACAACGCACCTCACAGGGTGGGTGTTGTGGGGAAAATAGGAAGAGAGGGAGGTGTGCTGAATGTATTCGCCACCTCGGGTTATTTGTCAAAATAATAAAGGCGGGAAACAAACAAACGCATATTAATAAAATAAAATAATAATAACATAAAATATTCCCATAAAAATATCAATGGAGGGAGGGGCCATGCCTTGGAAATTAAAAAATTAAGTCTACTCTGATTGCTGTCCCTCTAAAAACTGGAAGCTAAAAACAGAATTTGAGAAATCATAATTATTAACCTTTTGAAAACACATTTCTGGCCACACAAAAATGTTTTACATGGTTGAAATGACACAACAGCAACCATAACAAATAAGAAAAGTTGACAAAAGGCACAGCAAATGTCTGGCTGTAAGGTTTGTCTCTTTTCAATAGAGAATCTCAAAAATTATGCTGGTCAGATGCAGATCCAAGAAAAAAGAAAGACTTCTCACCTTGTGATGTGCTGAGAGCCTCACCCCTCAAAAAATTTGCTATACCAGGTGCATCTTGAGAAAGGAAGATGCCTTCCTCATCCAACGACATGCTGTGTACATGATGCACACTGGCTGAGGACATAGTCCATCAGCTTAGCTGGAAAAAGTGGATTCCTGCCGAGATAAAAACATGGGGAGAATCAGATAAAACCATATTTTTAAATTGCTGCAGTTGAGACAGTGCAATTTAACTCTTGGTCTTTAAATTATAGTTGGTCTCCAAAAAAACCTCCCCCTAAGTATTTCTTGCTTTGAAAAATGGTTATTCAAGCATAGGTAGATGACATTTCTATTCAAGCATAGGTAGATGACATTTCTGGCCTGGGAAACCTGGCCTGGGAAGTTTGCCATAGCAGCTTCTGGCTTGTAACTGGATTCTGCTGAAATGAAATGTTCCAGTGTCCAAGGCTGCCGTACCTTGAAGTTCATAAACTTCAGTATTCTTCACCCCCTTTGCAATCCCCATGAAAATCCAAATGAAAAGAATCTGTATTTATTATATACCTGTATCTCTCCCTTCCCCCCTCCCTCCGCCTCCCCGCCTTCACCAAAGTAATTTGAAAAGCAGAAGACAGATACTCTCTGGCCAAATGATATTCACAACAATAACTTTGAATGTACAGGGAATATTTACTTTCCACCCAATCATCCCTTTCCCAAACACTATAACTTGCTTTTAAAAGTAATTATTGCAGACAGCCAGGGAAGGCAACCAGCCAAATCTATGCTGGTAGGATGTCTATGGAGATAGCCCAGTGCTCAGAGACTTTTCTTCTGAAGGACTTTCTTTAAAAATTGGCTACGTCATGTCTCTTTCTCAAGAGAAGTCTAAAGTAGTGTAAATTGAGTTTGTTAATTTTTTAAAGAAAATGCCACCAGCTGTTAGACTGCTGAGGCACAAGGAGTAACCGAATATAGTTGTCTTGTATCAATCCTATTACTATATGATCTATAGCAAGCTTTCCAAATCTGGGAACCTGTAGGTGCCATACTACATTTCCCATCATCTTCAGGATTTCAGCTATATTCCTGCCAAAAGGTTTCTGCTCCTCTTTTTACTCTCCCCTTGCAACTTTCCCTGCTGGCTTCCCCATTGACTTTCTTGGGGAAGCCAGCAGAGAACATTGCAAATGGCAGTCAAACGATCACAAGGTGCTTGGCAACAGGTCATAAATGTGAGTCATTGTCAAGCATTCAAAATGTGGTCACATGACCATGGGAGAGTTGTGACATAACATTTTACAATGGTTAAAGATGTTTTATAGCCTGGGCAATGGTTATTGCCCAGGCTATAAAACATCTTTTCTGAGCCTGTCATGACTTTGATTCAGAAGTGGGTTTCAGCAGGTTCTGACCGGTTCTGGAGAACTGGTAGGGGAAATTTTGAGTAGTTCAGAGAACCGGTAGTAAAAATTCTGAATGGCCCTGCCCCCATCTATTCTCTGCCTCCCAAGTCTCAGCTAATCAGAAGGAAATGGGGATTTTGCAGTAACCTTTCCCTGGATTGGGGAGGGAATGGAGATTTTACAGTATCCTTTCCCTGGAGTGGGGTGGGAATGGAGATTTTACAGTATCTTCCCCTGCCACGCCCCAAGCCATGCTCACCAAGCCATGCCACGCCCACCAAGCCACATCCACAGAACCTGTAGTAAAAAATGTTGAAACCCACCACTGCTTTGAATGGTTATTAAATAAACAGCTATAAATTGAGGACTACCTGTAATCCATACGTGTTGTGCTGGGAGAAAGATCCCATAATTGTCTGATGGGATTGAGGCATCTGCCTGTAACCTTTCTCCTGACCTCATCATTTTCTCTGAATAAAGACACTCAACTTCAAGGTGAAAGGCACCAAAGTGAGACTAGGATTTTGCCTCCCCAGATGATCCAAACAATAACCCTGTCAACAAGGAGTCTATCATTCTTGAAGAAGGAAGAACCACATAGGACTAAGTCGGAGACAGTTTCACCAGTGCGGTTTTCGTGGTGAGAAAGGTAGGAAGGAACATTTCAACACATTCTCTGTCTTTCAAAACTTGAAAAACAGGAGGGATTTAAAGAAAGGTTTACTTGATTTGTCTCCAGTAAAACTGTATGGAAACATAATCTTGGATTGCTATAGTTACCCATTCAACCTGCATTTCATAAGGCTGAAATTTGCTAAATTGTTTCAGATGCAATGAGTAGGATACAACAATAAATAGGATACAGTGTATGTGTTTTGGATACCCAGTGCCCTATACTTGAATTTAAAGAACTGAAAATCCTCTTTCAGGGAATGCAACATGCCACAGGTTATTAGGGAACAAACCAGCTGGTTCTGACCAGTTCTGGAGAATCGGTAGTGGAAATTTTGAGTAGTTTGGAGAACCGGTAGTAAAAATTCTGACTGGCCCCACCCCCATCTATTCTCTGCCTCCCAAGTCCCAGCTGATCAGGAGGAAATGGGGATTTTGCAGTAACCTTCCCCTGCCTTCCACACCAAGCCACGCCCATCAAGCCATGCCACACCCACCAAGCCACACCCACAGAACTGGTAGTAAAAAAATTTGAAACCCACCACTGAAACAAACCCTTCCTGATCTTTGGTTCAGAAGACTTCTCCAAACACCAGCAGCAAGTTTTAAAAAGACTAAAGCAAAAATCAGTAAAGCCATACAATCATTGGTGAAATCCAGCAGGTTCTGACAGGTTCTGGAAAACCGGTTGTGGAAATCTTGAGCAGTTCCGAAAGCCAGTAGAAGAAATTTTGAGTAGTCCTGAGAACTAGCAAATATCACCTCTGGCTGGCCCCAGAGTGGGGTGGGAATGGAGATTTTGCAATATCCGTTCCCCAGGAGTGGGGAGGGAATGTGGATTTTGCAGTATCTTTCCCCTGGATCGCGGAGGGAATGGGGATTTTGCAATATCCTTCCCCGGCCACACCCACCAAGCCACACCACGCCCACCAAGCCATGCCCACAGAACCAGTAGTAAAAAAAATTGGATTTCATTACTGCATACAATAATATGTTAGCATTATAAAATGGCTAATCCCGTCAGTGCTTAAAAACTCTGGGGGGTGGGAATTAAAAGGGTCTTGTTGATGTTAAAATATTTTTTAAAAACATAGCAAAGTTTTTGGCTAGAGTTTGCTAGTATCTTTGATTCAGCTCATGATGCTATTTGAGCTAGACTACAAAATCTGAGAGGACCACTACACAGCAGGACAGAGATGAAGAAAACATACTGACCATATAGATTATTGTAGCCCAGTCCTTAGTGGCCCTGAGCATGGCCTTCATTTAGGAATTATCTGTATTTCCTAGATTTTTTAGTCAACCAAGATTTCAGGGCTCCTGTTCAGAATCTCAGCTTATACCTTTGGAGAAGGGCAAGACCAGTTGATTGGAATGCCAAATGGTAGTCCATCATGTCGCTATATGTTCTGGCCATCTCATTTAGTGTTCAAACATTCAAAAAGAACTGGAAGGAATACAGAAACTGGATATTTTGTATATGCCCCAAATCCATACGACAACTGATTTTTTTTTTTTTTTAAATATCGTGCTTAGTTGTAAACACATCCGATATAAAATACAGTCCAGGAGAAAAGTCTTGCAAATACTTCTGGTTATGCATTACTTGATATAAAACTTTTTTGTTATAGGTATATATATGTGTGTGTGTGTAAGTGTGCATTTGTACCCAAACTTTTCCTTGTGCCTATATCTCAATCTCACATGCTTAAATCTGAAGATTTAACATTGCTGCAACATCTGGGGGATTTTCTTATATTAACAACATTCCCAGCTGTCCAATTGGAGCAGAACTCTAACTGTTCATTCTCAAGAGCTAAACCTATTCCTTTAACAATAACATAGTTTGTATTTATTGAAACTAACTCGATATGCCCCAGAGATTGTGGGTGAGTTACAGTATTTCAAACTAAATAAATCGTGCTCTGTGGGTTTACTCTCACTCTCATGTGCACACGTACTGCACTTACCTATATGCTTGCACACAGATGCATAACCTACAATCTGTCACCATGTTGACTTTAATAAAATTTAAATGAAATATCTTAATACAGGAACAAGAGTATGGAAGAAGTTGTCCATAATGACTCTATCACTAAAGAAGAAAATTGTCAAATGCATAAACTACCAGACCCATATAAGCAGAGTTCAAGCTTATTACTTTATTAATGATCTGCCTATAGTACAGGAATATCCCCAATCTGACAGCTTTCTCCTGGGAACAACCAGTTAAGGTTCTAAGGATTTCAGGGAGTGCTGGAGCCATACTCTCTCTCTCCTCCCTGCTAGGTTGGATGCCTCCCAAGAAAAATTTGGGGAATGAGGAAATCTAGGGTGATAATTGATGGAAACATAATTGATGGAAATCTCTTTTGGGTAAACAGCAGTGTTGAAATGCTCCAGGTTCAGACCAGATGTCCTGATCCGGTAGTGATGGCAGCGAGTGGTTCTGAGAACTGGTAGCAAAAATCCCTGCCCCCTCCCCCCAAGCCCAGCTGAGCTGCACAATCATCAGAGGCTTTTTTTTTTAATTTTTAAAAGCATTTTTTCTTTGGCTGAAAAAATACTTTTAAAACTTTTTTAAAAAAAAAACCTCTGATGATTGTACGGCTCAGCTGGGATTGTCAGACCCTTTTAAAAGCATTTTTTTACAACCTCTTCAGCCGAAGAGTTGCCTGATCATCAGAGGCTTTTTTTTTCTTTTAAAAGCTTTTTTTTTTTTTTTTGCTTTTAAAAGAAAACAAAAACCTCTGACAATCAGGCAACTCAGCTGGGATCATCAGAGCCTTTTAAAAGCATTTTTTTTACAACTGGCCAAAGAGGATGTAGAAAAAATGCTTTTAAAAATTAAAAAAAAAAAGTTGGCCACGCCCACCCAGTCACATTACCCCCCCACCAAGCCTCGCCCACAGAACCGGTAGTAACAAATTTTACATTTCACCACTGGTAAACAGCCCAATGGAAAAAAATGCTAAAATATCTTATAAAATGAAGACACAATTCTTTCTACTTCTTGATGTTTCGTTAGTCTGGATCGGTGAATCCCTGAATGGTGGGCCATTGACCTGGATCATGGCTTGAGCTGAATTCCCAAATTGAAATCTCCAACCTGTTGTACTTTTTTTTTTTCTTAGCACCCATTTCTGGAAATGCTTACAGGGATGAAGGTCAGGTTACTGCTGAGTAGCAAATTCTATGTTTATTTCAATAGCTCTAGTTGCTTTTGCTTTATCTCAAATGTCTGGGTGGAAATGAAGAAACACATACATCATAAGGAGCTGATTTCCAGATAGAGCCTTATTTAAACAAGGTAATAATAAAATGAAGGGAATCACATGACTATTTCCACACTTGATTCACAATGTTTTCATAGTATAGAAGTATTGGGGAGAAGTGTCAAAAGGGCAAGATAACAGCCAGGTCTTTGCAATCAAATCTTTTTATTTGTGTCATTGGCAAATGCTTGTACTAGAAGCTGTGATCATGCTGCCAAGACTGTTATCCCTAAGGAGTAAATCTTGTCAGGGAGAGGGAGAGGAGTGGGGGAGAGGGAGAGGGAGAGGAGAAAGTGAAGAGAGAGAGGTAGAAGGAGGGAGAGAGAGACACACACAGATTCAACTCAATATGTCTCATTGGACAATTCTCAATCTAGCTCCATAGTTTATATCAATCTTTTTTTCACAATTTCTGGTAGTTTCTCTTCTTGGTAGTATTTCAATTTATAATGCTCCTAGAAACAGGTTTTCAGTGAGAAAATGTCATCTTCATATTCTGGAGTTGGTTTGCTAAAGCTCTAACATAATGGTGTACCATAGCAGAACAACTACCCCTTCCTATTCCTCTCCTCATTAACTAAAGTCTGTGTAATTTTGGAAAATGGCCTGTGAAATAAGCGAGTAATAGGATAGTCCAGGTAATCAGATTTGATGGGGCATTAGTAATCTTTTCCTGCTAAGCTTTGGACAAGAATACTTGTACATATATTGAGATGAGTAATAAGGTCATGGTGGTATTAGTACAATTTCCCCATTACAAGGCAATTAAAGGTAAAGGTAAATGATTCACCTGTCCAGTCGTCTCCGCCTTTTGGGGGTGGTGCTCATCTCTGTTTCCTAGTTGAGTGAGCCCACATTGTCCGAAGACATTTCTGTGGTCATGTGGCCCGAATGACTATACGCCAAGGTGCATGGAACACCATTACCTTCCCATTGAAATGGTACCTATTTATCTATTCACATTTGCATGTTTTCAAACTGTGAGGTTGACAGAAATTAGGAAGAGGACAGGAGCTCACCTGATCATGCATCATGCAATCCAGGCTGTCAACTTTTCCAACTGACTTTAACTGCTGACTTTTCCAGGTGTCTTTAACCACAGAGCCAGCAATTACTAGCCTTTGTTTACTGACTAAGAAATTTCTGAAACTTTTCTTCAGAATTTTAAAGATCCAAAAAGTGCAATATTAACAACATGTTGGACATTATTGGACAACAGTACAATAGCGCAAATATATCAAATATAACTGCTAGGGTTAGGGTTAGCACCAAATGCTGACCAATGCAACATCATATTGGCTGAGAGTTTAGTAGCAAACAGAGAGGACCAAGTAAATAGCAAATAAATTTAATAAATAAATAAATATTTATTTATCATGTTGAGACAACGCCTAATCCCAACACATAAGAATGTTTGGAGGCAAAGATTGTCTGTTACTTTACAAACTTTAAGGCTCCTTCTTTGTTATCAGAACTAACCATCAAATATTTATTTACATTTGCAAAGTTTATGAGGGTGGAGTTTATCTAGAGCAACATGAAAGATGGGTGCTACAATAAAATATTTTATGCAGTTATTTTCTACACTGTGGCATCTTCAGGACACCCCCTTCAATATTCCTCAGGGTGAAAAGTAGAATCTTCATAGAAACGACTATTTTTTTTTTGTAGTTTGTTCTTTTGAGCACCATTTTCCTGTAATACTAAAAGAGGCTGCAAATGGGGCTTGAAGATAATTACTTTGGGCAGAAATTAGCTATGAGAGAAAAAAAAACCAGTTTGTTTTTAAATGTCAGACTTCATTTATACAATGTGGAGCTTATATTTCACTTACCTGACAGTGTCCTTCAGATTGAAAATTATGATAGGATAACCTTGTTTTCAATAATCTTTCAAGTTTGAGGTGTTTCTATCCAGATCCTATTGCATCCTAAAAATAAAATGGACACACACACACACACACACACACACACACCTGAGGTCCTAATGCCTGTTAAGATAGTTTAGATTTGATTTCTGAGGTTTCTGACAGCTCCTAAAAGATTTAGAAACTGGCATTAGAAGCACCTCAGTTGAATGCAAATGCAGAGGGACACTATGTGTTTTATGGATATAAGACTTTGCAGGTCATATATTTCTAACTAACTATAATAGTCTATGTGTGAGTTAGGCAGCTATATAAATTTGTTTAATAAATAAATAGAGGCTATATATGCTAGAGTTTCCCAAAGTATGAGGTTTAGTGGCAGACAGAGTCCAAAGGTGTCAGTTGCACTTTGTCACAATAAAAGTCTTTTCCCAAAGTTTTATTGTAATGTTTTCATTGTTCCTTGGTCACCATTTTGGGAGTTGGCTATTTAGAGGACGCAACCAGTAAGTTCACACTGAAGGGAAGTGTGATGGCAAAAAAAATGGGATACCCTGGAGATAGATTAATATTATAATATAACATAAAATACCAAATAATATACCCTGGTGCCTGCCTCAGGAATATTATCGCCCTGAAATTAAATTTGCCCTGATGGGCAGCCAAATACAATTAATAAACAAATAAAATGTAGTTATGTAATAATGGTTGATTAATATGATCAATCCTAATGTGGACTTTCCCATGAAACTGAAAAAAGGAACCTGCACCTGAGACAGCTCCATTTTCGTTGCCATTTCAGAGATTTGTATTATTTTTAACTTGAAATGGCCATTTTATTTACACAACAGATAAGATTGATTTCTGATTTTTTTATTTATGTATATACAACGTTCCATTTGGACTCAACTTAATTCAGCAGGATTTTCTTCTTCTTTTCCCTTTTTATTGCTGGATTTGTTGCAGTGTTTGAAAAAGCTTTGTTTACTCCATGGCTGATAATTTATCCTTTTTTCCCCTTTACAAATGTGCCAGACCATCACAACTCCTTCCTTTAATCTAAAATAATCCTCCAAACCACCCACCCCAAAAAATCTTTTGATTGTCTGTTTGGACCTGATCCATTTGTAAAGAAAGGGTGTAATGGGTTTTATGGCACTTACTTGAAAGTAGTTTATTCAGCCGAACGACTTTCAATAACTTGTTTTCTTTTTAAAAAACACTCTTTATGAAAAATGGGTTGTGCTCTTAATCAAAGAAAAAGAAGTTCATTATACCATCTATACAATCATTTTGGACAGTAAACAAAAAAAAATCAAATTACCAATGTATATGCGTTTTTTAATGGCTATTTTGTACAATGTTTTCCTGTACAATTTTGTAGTGTCAACTCAGAAAATTAACAATAAAAATATTTTACAGGTTGTCGTTGACTTACAAAAGTTCATTTAGTGACTGTTTGAAGTTACAACATCACTGATAAAAGCTACCTATTTTTCACATTTATGACCATGGCAGCATCCCCATGTCCTGTAACCAAAATTCAGATGCTTGGCATATTTATGTCATATTTATAACATTTGCAATGTCCTGAATTCATGTGATCACCTTTTATGACCTTCTGACAAACAAAGTTCATGGAAAAGCCAGATTCACTTAACAACCATAATACTAATTTAACAGGTGCACTGATTCACTTAACAACTGTGTCAAGAAAGGTCATAAAATGGGGCAAAACTCACTTACCAAACGTCTCACTTAGCAATAGAAATTTTGGGCTCGATTGTGGTCATAAGTCGAGGACTACCTGTATAAAGGAAGCAGGACACTTATAAAATATTTATTCAGGAGTATCACTTAATGCTACCTAAATGGCTCATATACATACCGTATTTTTCAGAGTATATGACACACCTTTTCTTCCCCCTAAAAGGTGGTGAAAATTTAGGTGCTTCTTATACACCAAATATAACCCCGCCCACCCATTGGCCCCCACTTTGGCCTCTGCCTCACAACAGTTACCTCCTTGCAAGCAAACAGCAAGAAAAAATAGCTCCTTTCACCTTCAGCACAGCCTAATTAGCACAAGTTGATTGGATCGGCCTCCCAACTCTCAGCTGATTTGTCTCAGCTGTTTTGTGCAGGACTCTGCTGCTTGCTGCAAAGAGGTAAATTGCTAGAGCAGAGTTTTTTCCCCTTATGCTAATCAAGCTATGCTTGAAAATGAAAATGAATGTAAAGCAGGCTGTTTGCTGTTTGCTGTTTGCTGCAACCAGGCAAACTTGCTCAGAGGCAGAGGGAGATTTCTTTTTCTTCTTTTCCTCACCAAAAAAGGTAGGTGCATCTTATACTCCGGTTCGTTTTATACTCCGAAAAATACAGTACATAGTGAAATAAGTTGGCAGTGTCCAAAATCCTGACTAGCACATTCTTACAACACTCAACGTTGTGGAATATCCACATATTTTTGCATCAGAATATCAATATATTTGACTCTGAAAACTAGTGATCACTGTTTATTGGGAAGCATCTTTTTGCTTGCACTTCTTACCACATGGAAGATTCAGAAGTCTTCCTTTTTAAGATGTTAAAACTTAAGCAAAAAAAAAATGTTCCCTTTGTTAGATATACCCTCTTCAGCCATCAAATGGTTTCCTTCATGGAGCAGAATAGAAATATTACCTGGTATGCTACATTCATCTCTATTCTGCTGCTGCTAGGTGTATAAAAGGCATAAAGTTGGAATACAGGCAGTCCTTATTTATCAGCCACAATTGTTGTTAAGCAAAGTGGCTGCTAAATGAAACTGGAACTCTGTTTATGATGTTACTTCAACTTTCCTTTGCTTTTCCGACCCGTGGAGACTGTAAATGAGAGGATTGGTTGTAAAATTACTTTTCCGATCACTGTCACTACATGAGGCAGTGGCTAAAAGAGAAATACAACAGCCACTCCCTTGGAGGCTGTCCAGGCTAATCACCCAGCCAATTATTTGTCTTTTGAAAGATACATAGATCTCTATATAAATGGTGTGCAGATTGTCATTTTAAATCATCTTTTTTTAAAAAAAAAAATCCCTTATTGGTTTTTCATGCCCCTTCTTTCCTGCACTTTGCTAGTTAATTGTTTTTAATGTTTGCCAATATTTACTTAGGAAAAAAACACCAATCTTAGGTTGATCCAAGACAACTATCTCACTACCAAAGGTAGGTTTCAGCAGGTTCTGACCAGTTCTGGAGAACCAGTAGTGGAAATTTTGAGTAGTTCGGAGAACTGGTAGTAAAAATTCTGACTGGCCCTACCCCCATCTATTCTCTGCCTCCCAAGTCCCAGCTGATTAGGAGGAAATGGGGATTTTGCAGTATCCTTCACCTGGAGTGGGGTGGGAATGGAGATTTTACAGTATCCTTCCCCTGCCACACCCACTAAGCCATGTCCACCAGGCCATGTCACACCCACCAAGCCACACCCACAGAACCAGTAGTAAAAAAATTTAAAACCCACCACTGCTCACTACCCAAATTAGGAGAGAGAAAGAGAATGAGACAGAGTAAAGAGGGGAATAGTTAGAATCTAATCCTTTTAACTTTCTATGTGGCTCTTTTAACAGTTTTTTTTTTTAAGTAATGTGGGGCCAGAAGTTGATTTAAACTGAAAAGGCTGTGGTGAAATTTTCTCACATCATGAAGTACCTTAATTTCCCACCTCATAATTTAAACCTGAATCTGCTTACCATTCCAGTTTTGTATCAGATCATCAGGTTTGTCTGGATGTTGAGATGGGTGGGGTATACCTTTAATAAGTAAATATTTTTTAAAAAATATTTTTAAATTAAATACATTTTTAAATTAAATTTTAAAAAAACCAAAACAAAATTAAACAGAAGAATCGTTTCCTACAATCTCCTAATGGTGAGCCCAGGATTATCCTCCATCTTGTCCGAGACTCAAGCTTAATGACAGGTTTAAAATCCTTAGAAAGGGAAGCCTCGGTTCACCCTGAAGAGGCTCAGAGTTACTCTGCCATGCCCTCCAGTTCTCTTGGGAATGCTAAGGCCATTTTTAAACGCCACATGAAATTACTAGGAAAGCCGGGCAATCTTTCAGATTCAACTTCAAAAAAGCGCCTTGGAGTATGAAGGTCTCGCTTCTCTTTGCAGCTGGATCTTTTCTCAGACTGTGCACCGTGATTCTGGGGACAGACGCCGCAGCTGCAAAGAAATGCAGACAGGTGTTCTGTACATATCTCCTGGGGTCAGAAGCCCTTTTTTGGGGGGAACTGAATCTAAAAGAAGCCAGGTTATAAATGTACCTGCATTGTTTATACATCTGATACTGCTAGAGGTTTTGGGGTTTTTTTTAATCGAATACATTTTTGAATGAAATTCAGAAGTTTTACTTAAGGCCCCTAGAAGCAGTGTAAATTCAAATTGAAGTTATTAACACAGATATGTTACTGCCTATCTGGATTATATTTTTATTTATTAATGCTTATTTTTGCATAAAATACTTTTCGCTTGACTGTTTGTAAACCTGTGAATCCACAATAGTATAGTGGATTGTCAAGCTTTCTCCCTATGTATTGCTGAAATACAGAATATATTCATATATTTTAAGTAAAATTTCCTTTGAGCTGGGTTCAACTACTAAAAATTTCAGGGACACGTTTTATAAATTATAACTCACCCATCCTACTTATACTATATGCCTGCCTGCCTGCCTGCCTGCCTGCCTGCCTGCCTGCCTGCCTGCCTATCTATCTATCTATCTATCTATCTATCTATCTATCTATCTATCTATGGTAAAATACAGCAAGTTCTGACAGGTTCTGGAGAACCGGTAGCGGAAATTTTGGAGAACCGGCAAATATCACCTCTGGCTGGTCCCAGAAGCGGGGTGGGAATGGATATTTTGCAATATCCTCCCCCCAGGAGTGGGGAGGGAATGGGGATTTTGTAGTATCCTTCCCCTGAAGTGGAATGGAAATGGAGACTTTGCCATATCCTTCCCCTGCCACGCCCACCAAGCCACACCATGCCCACCATGCCATGCCCACAGAACCAGTAGTAAAAAAAATTGAATTTCACTCTATCTATCTATCTATCTATCTATCTATCATCTATCTATCTATCTATCTATCTATCTATCTATCTATCTATCTATCTATCTATCATCTATCTATCTATCTATCTATCTAATCATATATCTACCTTTCATCAAAAATAACATATTTATTTTATTCATCATGGAGCAGATGAGAGCCATTTCATACAATGATGTAACTGATGCATGTTACACAATCTGCACAATTCACTAGCTGATGTCACAACACACATGAGTTAGATCCAAATTGACACTTGAAAGACATCATCAAAAGTTCTGTAAGGTAATGCAAACATCATCCAGTATTTTTGGGACAAGGCAGAATAGAAGGAATAACTGATTTTTTTGCAGCCCTTGTAGGATTACATACTCAACATTGGTTGTGTGCAGTCAACAAGAATGCTTCTGGTAAAGAAACATAGTTGCAGGACTCAAAATTAGTAAATCAATATGAGGCAAAGGGAACATTTAAAAAAGAGTTTGCTTTGTGGCTCCTGTTTTCAATCTCTCTCTACAGTAACTTGGATGGCTTTTTGACAGAAGACAAAATACAGCATCTTATGATGATTCCTCCTTCTCCTCAACTATATAGAAGCAGCTGGTTTGAATGATTTTGCTTGTTTCAGTGGGAGTATGAGAACAGTGTGAGATTAAACATGCCTTATCCAGCTTTTAGAAATTGAGACCACATTCTATTGAAATAGGTGAGTGAGGGCCTTTTTATGGCCCATGACAGGGATGAAATCCAGCAGGTTCTGACAGGTTCTGGAGAACCAGTAGCAGAAATTTTGAGTAGTTTAGAGAACCAGCAAATACCACCTCTGGCTGGCCCCAGAGTTGAGTGGGAATGGAGTTTTTGCAATATCATTCCTCCAGGGATGGGGAGGGAATGGGGATTTTGCAATATCATTCCCCTGCCATGCCCAGCAAGCCACACCACACCCACCAAGCCACACCCATAGAACAGGTAGTAAAAAAAAAATTGAATTTCACCACTGGACCATGAACAACCTAGCAAGCTGCTGCATCTTTTTTTTAAACTTATCTGAATTGTAATCATAAAAAAAGTGTATGAAAACATCTTCCCTTTCTGATGAAATCTTCATTAGAGGGCAGCCAATAAAAGGCATCAATGATATATTTCAGCTACTTACTTGACAGTTGTTTATCATTCAGAGAGACATCGATACACATTGACGTTAGCACTGGACACGGATTCATTATAAAGCAAATGTTCTTTTTTTCCTCCTGTGGTTGGATGCCTGCTCAAGTCAATGTTAAAACATGCAGACCCAATATCAATGGTGCAACCGTTTTATTGGTCTGCAGAAAATAATACCAATATGTACAAGAAATCTTTAAGATCCATATTGTGTATTGAATCAAGTACTGCTTGCGATAAGTATATTCACCAAAATTATTTTTCGACTCATGTTTGATATTCTAAATTTAGCCCTGAAGCTACATAAACAGTTAATCCCAGTCTGGGCTTCCAATGAACTCGTACTAGGTTCCAAGTCACTCTGCAAGAGAGATGAGTAGTTTCTAAATTTGATAAATAAATAAAAACTAAAAGCTTCTTCAATAGGTTTTTTATTTATTTTATTTATTTATCAACCACAATTAGAAACTACCCACCTGGGTGAATCCCCTCTTCTCTTCTACACCAACTCTCATGGCTTTTTACTCTACTCCATTGATACAAAGTGGCAAACTCTGGCTAAAATCCAGCTCTTTACACCAATTATGAATCAGAAAATATTGCTTTTCTATATAACAAACTGCCACATTAAGGTTTAAAGCTAAAGACTATTGCAACTGCAAAAAAATAAATAAATAAATAAATCATGAAATAGTGGGAAAACAATATTACTTAGGTTCAGTGAGTGCAAATGGAATTAAACTCATATAAAAATTCAGAATAAATGCACTTCTCATCTATTTCTAGGCAAGCCCGCTCTGCCCTGCAGTCTAAAATGGATCACGTGATGTACATAAATAAATGTTCCCACAAGGCTTGTTAAAACTATTGGAAGAGTTTTATTATTCCATCCTTGCTATTAATGGATGGAAAACACGGTACAGAAGTTACTGAGCAACAGAAAAATGTAGGAGACAGAGGGAAAAAAATCCTACCCTTTTTTCTCGAAAATACGTTTAATTGAATAAAGGGAAATGTCTGCTTGTCTTGCAACACCCCCTTATTTTTAGGCAAGTTCACATTAAACTTGTGAGTTGTAACGTTAGAGATGTCTTCTGGCTATTTATATTTTTAGCTATCAATTGCCTACCTCAAATTAAGCATGCTATGCATTTTAAAATATAATGCATTTAGACAAAGAATTATGTTCCAAACGGTGAGGCACAAAGGTTCAGTGCGAAGTTCACTCTGTGCTGTTTGCGCATTGGAGCTGTATGAGGCAACCCCTGGGGGGTTTGCAAGAAAGGTGTCCGTGTGTTTTGGATGGGAGAAAGAGGCAAAAGGAAGAGGCTGCTTGCGGCTTCTTCTCTGAAGGGGTCTGACATAGCACCACTTTCTTCATCAAATGCTGACCAAAGCAAAGTAAATGAAAACAGGAAACAAAATAGCTGATTTGGAATTCCAGCACATTTCAGCAGACCATTCTCCTCTTCCTTTGAAAGTGTGCTCCCTCCCTCTTTCTCCCTTCCTCATTCACTATCTTTCTCCTCTGTCTCTCATTCCTTCCTCCTCTCTCCCTTTCCCTCTCCCTCTCTCTTTCTCTTTCTCTTCCTCTTTCTTTCTTTCTTTCTCTCTCTTTCTCTCCTCTCTCTCTGTCATGCAGGACTTGAAATGCTAGCTTGTGTAGCACAGATTTCTGAATTTTGTCATGAAACACAAAGAATTTTTCTGGCCTTGCAAATGAACGGCTAATACCTACTCTATCTTAAAAGAGTGTGATTTCTCTCATGTCAACCCATTTAGCTTGCCATAACTTGGCAATTAAACAATTGGTGAACACAATTCACCGTGGGTCTGTTTGTAGTCAGATATGTATATGTATATCTAAGCATTTATTTATGGGCAGTGAGGCAGGCGGCATATACATTTAATTAAATATTTAAAAAATGTAATTTAAAAATACAATTTTTTAATGTAATAGTTAATGGAACTTGAAGAGGAAGAGTGCCATGACACTTTCCTTCAGTGACAATAGCCAGAAATATGTAGTGAATAGATGATCCATGGCTTATACTCATTAAATTATCTCATAGCTTTGCATAAACTCTTCCTTCCTTCCTTCCTTCCTTCCTTCCTTCCTTCCTTCCACAGGGTTCATACCTAAGCTTAGTGTAGATCTGAATATAATTAAAGAAGGAGGTTCCGGTACCATTGGTTTCCTAAAATGGTACTGGTTGGTACAATTAAATAATAGGCACACAGCAAAGTGCTACAAAACCAAAATTGCTCTTCAAAGCATAGGACAACATGCTGAAGAAATATAATACAGCAGTATAAGGTTCTATTACTTCAATATTAATTTGATTTTATTTTTTGCTACATTTTCTGGCCCTTCTGGGATGAATGAGAAGAACTACAACATCTACAACATGTAAAAGATGCCCATTATCAGAAGTAATCAGCTACTTATCAGATGACCATTCAGCTAATGGAACAATTCTAAATAAGGTTCCTAAAAATTAGATCCCATAGAAATGTGAAATTTTAATTTGGAGATGCATGCTAACAATCATAGTACATTGTGCAATTATGTGCAAAACAGCCCAAGATGAGATAAATTATAGTCTTTCTGCAAGGAAGAGACTTTAGTTCAATACAGATAGTCCTTGACTTATGACCACAATTAGGAGCTGAAATTCCATTGCTTAGCCAAGGTGATTGTCAGGTAAGTCACACACACATACACACCCTCAATTCTAAAAACATTTTGTCAAGGTTATTAAACAAATCACTGCAGTTGTTAAGTGAAGCACATGGTTGTTAAGAGAATCCAGGTTTGCCTATTGACTTTGCTTGTCAGAATCTGGCTGGGAAGATTGCAATAGGGTTCACATGAGCCAGGGATGCTGCAACTATTGTAAATATATTCCAGTTGTCAAGGGCTCAAATTTTGATGATGTGACCGTGTGTTCAATGCAACACTTGTAAATCTGAGCTCTAATTGTAAATCACTTTTTTTTAGGGCCATTGTAATTTTCAACAGTTACTAAATGAATGGTTGTAAGTAAAGGACTGCCTGTGTGTGTGCATTGCGAAGTCATGTCCGACCCATCGTGACCCCATGGACAACGTTCCTCCAGGCCTTCCTGTCCTTGACCATCCCCTGGAGTCCATTTAAGCTCATACCGACTGCTTCAGTGAGTCCTTCCAGTCACCTCATTCTCTGCTGTCCCATTCTTCTTTTGCCCTCAATCGTTCCCAGCATTAAGCTCTTCTCCAGTGAGTCCTTCTCATTAGGTGGCCAAAGTACGTAGTATCTTGTAATTCTGATCAGACATGGATGGGATCATCTGGGATAACTTTGTATCAATTCAAATCAGCTTCATAATGCTAATGACGTGAGAATAGTACATGGGTAATGGCCAGAGGTGGGTTTGAGCAGGTTCTGACCAGTTCTGGAGAACCGGTAGCGGAAATTTTGAGTAGTTCAGAGAACCGGTAGTAAAAATTCTGACTGGCTCCACCCCCATCTATTCTCTGCCTCCCAAGTCCCAGTTGATTGGAAGGAAATGGGGATTTTGCAATAACCTTCCCCTGGAGTGGGGAGAGAATGGAGATTTTACAGTATCCTTCCGCTGCCATGCCCACCAAGCCATGCCACGCCCACCAAGCCATGCCATGCCCACCAAGCCACACCCACAGAACTGGTAGTAAACATTTTTGAAACACACCGCTGGTAATGGCATGTGATACTTCTCAAACCTCCCAAATCTCCTGCACAAATATTGTGATTCTTTTATTTTGTTTTCTTCTTTGTAGCCAGGAAAAGCAGAACAGAAATCTTAAATCTGGACAACAGATTTGAAGAAATGATAGAAGAAATCTAGCAGAAGGAGAATTGGGATGCCGGGCAGATAGCAAATATCCTCCCATTCATGAATTCCCATTAATGATCATTATCTGGATAGACCAATTGCTTTTTTAAAAAGAAACATTCTGCTAATAGACTACATAGAGGTCCCTTGTGGGACACATGGATTTGCAAGGCATGACACAAATGTTTAAATAAGTAATATAATTTATTTATTTATTTATGTATTTATTCATTTTTCATATTTCTATACCGCCCAACTCTCCGAGGACTCTGGGCGGCTTACAACAAAGACAGTATGAACAATATACAATAAGAGACATTAAAAACCCATACACACCGCTCATAATGATGACAACCATATCCCACTGAACTTAGGAAAGGTAGAAGACAATGATCACATGTAAAGAAAAGTAAATTTAGTTGAAGAGTTACTTTGACTTAAAAAAACAAAAGCTGGGCCTTGCTCAGCAGGTATTATGCTATAAAACTGGAAAGTAGCCAAATTCGAGAGTTGAACAAAAAGAAAAACAGAGGGGGGAAAAGCACCTTTCCCTTCTTTTTTCCATGCCATTTAAACCACCCCAACTTCCGCAACTTCTCTGAGGAAAAATATACCCTGCCATGCAGATTTTATTATCTTAAGCTTTATTTCGTTATAAATGAGTTCAAGTTGCAAATTTAATTTCTACACAACTAATGATATAGGAGCATAGTGTACTCCAGGGGGGGAAATGAATTAAATGGGTTATTTAAAATCCAGGTGGATATATGATTTTCTTAGTCTGAAGGGTAAAACTTATGAGACAGAAACAGTCTTACAATGTATAATAGCTAGACGCAGAGGTCTTCAAACTTAGCAGCTTTAAGACTAGTGGACTTCAACTCCCAGAATTCTCCAGCCAGCTATGGCTGGAGAATTCTGGGAGTTGAAGTCCACAAGTCTTAAAGCTGCCAAGTTTGAAGACCTCTGAGCTAGAGGAAGGAAGGGAGGGAGGGAGATCATAACACATTTGTGTCAGCCTGCTCTAAGAAAGCACATACATGACTTATTAAAGATGTGTCCTCTACAGATGTGAATATCATCTACATTTTATTTGCTGTCAGAAACTTTTGTGTTGCACAATATATATAACTGCCTGCTTCCCTTTCAGTTCCTTGGTAAGGAAACTCTAGCTGTGATTTGATCTTAGACGAAGATATATGACAAAAAAGTTCCTGGGACCTTCTCTATTTACTCACTTCAGATTCATATCTGACCCTCCCCACAATTACAAAGATGTTCTTATCTACAGCTGTTTCCACTCAAAAACCAGAGTGGAAAAAAATGGTATCTGACGCCAGCTTCATCATAGCACATACTTTCCAAGGGCCAGGAAAAAAAGAAGAATGGTATTAGTTGCTGATTACACTGATCATGTACTGTATGTGTCTTTACCCTGAAAATACCCCACTTACATGCTTTCCATACATACAATCCACAGTACTGTATTTTCACCTGTAGGTGATGCTAGCAAATTATATACTTATGTCACTGTAGAAGAATAATTGGCTCATTCTATATTTTCACTAACTAGTGGCAGGAGCCGTTTCTGAGGTTGTTAAGATATCTTTGTTTCGAAATAGTTTCAGATTTTTTGCTAGAGGCAATGGGCCTTGCTTCCATCATTAAGGCTAATAAGCTGCCACCCAAAAACTGACTACTTGCATCTCCCCCCCATCCCAAAGTCTTACGTGCCTTAGTCATATATGCAATTATATCCGATCCTCGGTGCGGTAGAGGCGAGGGCAGTTTACAGTTCTCTTGTGGCAAAATTAATATATTACTGGCCTGCATATGCCTACAGTTTCATTCTTTATTCTCAAGAAAGGTAACAACTGCGGAAATAATAACATTAGATTTATGAAAGATGCCTTGGCTTACTAACACACCATCATAAAAAATAATTAAGTACAGTGTGGTAGAACAGAGATTGAAAATGAATGCGGTGGTTATTAAGAGAATTAATTGGACTGTGTTTCTCATGCTGCACTTATGGAAGTGTCTGAGAAAGAAAGTTTGGGTGATATTTTAGAAGGAAACCTACAAAAGAAAGTGCTTGTCCGTGACCACCATGCGTGGCTTCCCAGGGGGTTAAATAAACACAAAGATGCCCTCAACTCCTGTTCAACTCCATGTAATTGTCATCAATAGTGTTACAGAAATTATTAACCACTAACTTCTTCCAGGATGAGGATGACAATGAGGAGGAGAATTGGACTAGCCTGCCCGCTGTGATTCTGAGGAGATTCATGGGATCAGCCACAGGGATAATTTAAAGAAACGTCCTAAAAGAAGGAAGTATTTCTGTACCATTCTTTATTGGCCAAGCGAGATTGGACACACAAGGAATTTGTCTCTGGTGCATAAGCTCTCAGTGTACATACAACCAACAAGTGATAAATTATGATCATAATCATAAAATACAATTATCATGAATCATAACACTCAGTGATAGTCATAAATAAAAACAATCAGCAGAAGATACAAACAACAAAGTAATACTCATAAGATGCTAAAGGAATAGGTAATATGTAAGATGAGAAGAATAATAGTAATACAGCCCTAACACATGGTTTCATACCCTAGAGCACGGGTATTGAACTTGATCGCATTACATGATGTATTGTGATTTATTGCAATGTTTTTTGCCTTTGTGGAGCCAGGTAGGCTTGGCTCACACGTGATGCATCTGGTCCAGGGGCCAGCAGTTTGACAGGCCTGTCCTAGAGCATATGACAATGTAGCATCGTCCTGAGGGAAGATTATTTATTAAATACAAGAATACAATGAGACTGATTCTCAATATTGTGAATTACTCAAATGGAAAATGGCGAGGAGGATCTCATTGTTCTTCTAAGCTTCATTCTCACAGACCACTGGATTTCCTAAGTTTCTTTGCAGGATGGTTGGTACTTCATGAAATGATTGAGATGTCAACTGTTCAAGAGAGACATGGGTGAAAAGCTGTTGCCCTATGCTTCATTACTGATAGTGGATGAAAGCATTTTCAATTGGAAGCACATCTTAAAAAGGAATATTTTTGTTTCATGTTTTACATCTCTCTATTGTAGGTTATAGCAGTAGCATAATGATGGGCCAATGTATCAACAAAATATATCCTCCTGATATGTTGGTCTTAATGTATACTTTATATTACTATGATTAGCTTAGAACTCTGGTCTGCTAGTTGGAATCTGATTGAGGTGTGTGTTTATTTGTATGTGCTTGTGTATGTATGTTGATTTCAGACTGACATTTAAACATCAATCAAGAAAAAATACTTAAAATAATAAAATGTAATAAAATAATAAGTACATATTTCATACCATTTTTATATATAAAATTTTCATTTGAGAATGATGAGAATTTCTTATTTTGAGAAGTAGAAAGTTTTAAAAAATAGTATTTTTTTACTTCTATCTAGAAATACTTAGATAGATATATTAATAAGGTAGTAATTCTTATTAAAGATCAACATATTAATACAAGTAAAAAAAGGGAAAGCAAATATGAGCACTGCATTTATTTAGATGAAAGATTTTTTGCTATTATTTTAATTTTTCACTGCTACCTTCCACAATTTTAAATATTATTGATTCAATGAGAGATGAACTTTTTTCAGTACTGTAATCTGGCAATTTACAAAACCAATTGAATTTCAATTTTCATGTGTCGCTTCATTTTGCACGTGTATGGGGGTTTTTGTGGGGGTGTGTGTGTAAGGGATGAATGGAAACTAATCTAGTGTCTAGCCAAAGTAGAATTAACAAAACTTGCTATGAAGAATTCCCTGTTTCTAAAAAAGCTTTTGACTAAAGTTAATAGGTGGACATTTTACCAATTTGATTACAACTTGTCCAACCTAACACAGAAAAAACTTTGATTAACATAATGCCATTTTAAGAAGGTGTACTACTATCTATGAATTATTTTATAGTCAATTCTTGATGACTTGCAGAAATAGATTTATGCTAAGGAATTTAAATTGTTATTGTCATTGCTTTAAAATATGTTCAGAGACAGTTTTATAAATTTTTAAAATTGAAAGGTAGGCTAGAAATATTCGAAACAGAGAGATAAATTTTCTTGATACTCATTACATTTTTTGTGCTGGATTTAAAATGTGCTCTGTATTACAATTTACTACTAACTTTGCTTACTCAGATTATTTTCCTAGTTAAATGTATATATCTCTATTTAAATTACAATCATATAAGAACATAGAGGTCCCGTCTTTCTTTTTTTTCCTTTTTTCTTTTTGCTCATAACCTTCTAAAGTATGTTATATTGAGATTGGCAAAGATGTCACAGTGGGGATTAACATAATATTTTTGGTCATAGTTTGATTCTATTTATTTATTTAAAAGACTGAAAGAGCCACCCATCATATATACTGTAAACCTGGGCAGCTTAAAAATGATTAGTAACCTTTATTTATTTATTTATTTTATATAGACATCCATCTCACTTGCCTGGAACTCTGGATGGTGTATATACCGTTCAAACAAATAAAATCATAGTCTTCTATCATTAAAAACATTTTAAAAACGCAGTAATAAAAAGACAGAAATGCAATCTGATTATATCTGATATAACAATTTAGCAGGCCCAATTCAAGCCTAATGGCATTTCTATGTTTTGAATGCCTTCTGGAAATCTGGCAGTGATGGGGACAATCTCACCTCAGGGGAAATAAAGTTTTGGAGGGCAAGGGCCATGGCAGAAAAGACTCTCCTTCTGTATCCCATCAAATGAAGCTTCTTGACTGACATGATCCACAACATGTTCTTCCTGTTGGACCTGACGGGATGGGTAGAAATAATAAGGCAGTCAAAATAGTATGCTTCCATAGTATAATTTTTAAGGAAGAACCACAATATTTAAAAAAACCTGAAAGAGAAGATAAGGGAATATGAATTATAATACACTGTAATTCGATATTATTCTCTAATCACAATATTTATTGTAACATTCCTTTAATCTAGCTCAAAGTCTTTCCTTTTCTAAATCATAAATTCAAATAACATGCTATCAAGGAGGAGGAATCATCATATGATAACTTTTATATGCTTTAGAATTTAGAAATGTATTTATCAAAGTGAATAGTCTTAATCTTCTATAGTCCAGAATATACAGAAAATTTCTATTGAAAAACAAGATGCACCCATTTATTTTGCTGTTACATTTCTCTCCTCTTTTGTCAACCTCAATGGCACCAAATCCAAGTATTGAACTTAAATATGATCAGAGACTGAAAAGAGATTCACATATTGATCTGCTGGGCTGCATAGGACAAAAGAATGAGAGGATACACTTGGGCTCTATAGGCAAGAGACATGATAAAAGATAAAAAAATGCTTTATAAAAAAATGCTTTATAATAAAATCACATATGTTATTTTTGATGATTTCATCATAATTTCTTTGGTTGGGAAAGATTAAGGCACTGACCAATGCGCTGACTCTGTTTAGAGTCAGGACCTGAAGCAAGTCTCCCGAATGGATCTGAATTCAAGGAAACATTGGAAGCAATATCTGGCTACAAGAGGGGACCAGTGATGGACTGAAGAGGTGCCATAAGGGAGATAAGCAGATAGCAGACAGGATTTTAATAGCTGAGCTGAAGAAAAAAAAAGCACCTCAGAATCTGGGACTACAATCTTGCTTGTGGTTCAGACAAAGACTGTTGATACATATGTAGAGAGAAAAGAATTTGTAAAGGATAAAGTTAATAAAATAAGAGCCAACTCTGCTCAAGTTAAGCAGGACCATATAAACACAAAATATATGCATTCCAATCTCAATGTTGAGAAAAGAACGACAATATGGCTATAGACCCAAGGACACAGGAAGAGAAATATTGAAATAAATGCCTGGAGTCACAAATTATAGATATGGCTATACTGTATATACAGATGCTGTATAATCCAGGGCTCCCCAACCTTGGCAACTTTAAGCTGGCTGGGGAATTCTGGGAGTTGAAGTCCTCCAGGCTTAAAGTTGCCAAGGTTGGAGACCCTTGTATAATCTAATAGGACTGAGTACTTGAAATTTCTGCTGCTATCCAGTCCTGAAACCAATCTTAAAAATTGAGTCATACCTATCTTGGACTTTCAAAACCAAGGTCTAATTGTGGTGCTTGACACTACATAGAAATATAAGGAACAGGTATCTTTCTTCTTTACCAATCTTTCTCAACTTAATGTTTCCAAATTGTGGTGGTAGTATCTCCTAACACTGCTAACTAGGAATGCCACAAACCTCTTGGGAAAGTTATGATTTGGAATCCTATCCTTCTGAGGAACAATCCATTACAGAAGTTGCTTTTACACTATGGCTCTAAAAATTCACTTTAATAAAATTAAGATGAGACCCAGTAGATTCAGTCCTATATTCTTTTTATTACCCTTTTTAATCAAGATAAACAGAAGCCCAACATTTCCCTAAAGTTGGGAAGAATCAGCAGATGAAACTTTGGGGTTTCATCAAGCTGCCATATATTTTGCCAATAATACAGCCTAGACTGAGTGGAACCCATTATATCAAGCCTTATTTGAAGTTTGGAAGTCAGCATCAAATCATCAAAACACAAGATTCAATCTCTATAGTCTCCCCACAAATCTGTCCTGCATCCTTGGACATAATGTGTTGTATTGAGTCAATAAAAGTTCCCCACCTCTCTCTTATAGGCTTCCACAAAAAATTATTTTTGATGTGAATTGCTTGCTAACCAGTGTGCTAATGCTCCATGCACTATAAAGGTTGCACTGTGTCCCAAGACTGGTGTGGCATATGTTACAGGGAGTCAATATGTCTAGTTTAATGAAAAGAAGGACTAAGGGGTGATAGCAGCGTTCCAATATCTCAGGGGTTGCCACAAAGAAGAGGGAGTTGAGCTATTTTCCAAAGCACTTGAAGACAGGACAAGAAGCGATCAATGGAAATTAATCAAGGAAAGAAGCAACCTAGAACTAAGGAGAAATTTCCTGGCAGTTAGAACAATTAATCAGTGGGACAACTTGCCTCCAGAAGGTGTGGGTGCTCCAACACCCACAAGTTTTTAAGAAGAGATTGGACAACTATTTGTCTGAAATGGTATAGGGTTACCTGCCTGAGCAGGAGGTTGGACTAGAGTAGGGGTGTCAAACTCGCATCTTCACGGCAGTGTCACATGATGTATTGGGGCTTTTTCCCCATTCGCTAAACTGGGCGGGAGTGGGGCCAGCGCATGATGCAACTGGCCCACGGGCCGTGAGGTTGACACCCCTGGACTAGAAGACCTCCAACTTTGTTATTCTGTTCTGTACTAATAAGAATACAAATAATAGAAGAAAAGTCACCAGCAAAATGCTTTTGATCCACAAATCCTAACGAGCATCAGCTGGCTTCCATACCCTGTTTCACCCAAAATAAGACATCCCCTGATAATAAGCCCAATCAGGCTTTTGAGTACATGGCAATAAGGCCAAGCACTTATTTCAGGGTTCAAAAAAATATAAGACAGGGTCTTATTTTTGAGAGAAAATGTTATTGCTCAAAGCATGTTTTTAATGAAATCATCTATATCTTCTTTTTTTTTTTTTCAAATCCTGTTCCTGATTCTCATCCAATTATTAGTTTTATATTGTTTCAGAGCAGTTTTGGGCAGAAATTCCAAGCATGATTCTGCCCGATTCTGAGTTATTGTGTCATTTTAAAATATATGCAGATGAATCACTTTGGCTAGAGATAGATAACAATGTTTTGTTTGTTTAAAAATGGTTGACAATGGTTGTCAGAAAAACAATTGCTTAAGATTTCCTCTGACCAGGGGTGAAATCCAGCAGGTTCTGACAGGTTCTGGAGAACCAATAGCAGAAATTTTGAGCAGTTCGGAGAACCGGTAGTGGAAATTATGAGTAGTTTGGAGAACCTGCAAATACCACCTCTGGCTGGTCCCAGAGTGGGGTGAGAAGAGAGATTTTGCAATATCTTTTCCCCAGAAGTGGGGAGGGAATGTGGATTTTGCACTATCCTTTCCCTGGAGTGGGGTGGGAATGGAAATTTTGCAGTATCCTTCCCCTGCCACACCCAACAAGCCACACCACATCCAACAAGCCACACCCACAGAACCGGTAGTAAAAAAATTTGGCTTTCACCACTGCCTCTGACCCAAGTTTAATCAAAAGAATGAAAGCGGGCAAAAGATTCAAATATCTACACACACAAAAATGACACATCAGGCAACAAAGTGGAATAAAACAAGGTAAAGTCTAGAAACAAAAAAATAAAACATTTTGTTGAAACTGTTTTATTTTTATAATTTCATGGGAAGTCAGTGAGGGGTAAGCCTATTGTCAAATCTCATTTCCATGTCTGCTATTATAGAGGTGCCATATTGGCTAGCCAAGTAAATTCGATCTTTCTTGGCCCAGGTTTTTACAAAAAACTCACATAAGCACGAGGGGTAAGCTGCTGGTCAGATGTTGATAGATGTCAATTTCATCCCTTTTCCATTGCTACAACTTGGCTTCCTCTGCCTGAAGTATGGATGATTCTTGTGGTTAGCTGCTCACAACTAACAACCAAATAGGCACATAGGAAACTGGTAGATTCTGAGTCAAATGATTGGATTATTTAATCAAGAATGCTTGATGCTGATTGGCCACAATTTTTCTGGATTTCCTCTTAGTGTGTTTCCAGCCCTATCTGGAGATTTGAACCTTTTGGCCTTTCCTTTTGTAAAGCCTGTCTTGAGTCATGCCTCCTCCATATTTCATAATCTAAGACATTTGATCTCTGTCTTGCATTGTGGAGCATTTGTCATCATCTTGCATATAAATTAATTCATTGTTGATTTACTTCTGCCTGTTGTGATTCATTAGCCTCACAAGCCTCTACTGGCCAGTCTTAAGGATGTTGTAGTCTTCCTATTTAATTGTTGCTGCTTTTCTAATTAGCTTTCATCGGTGGACCGCAAAGACATCACAAATAGCAGAGAAGTAACTACAGTAGAATATTCATCAACAGAAGCTGGTCAAAATCAAGTCCACAGATAATGCAAATATTAGGTAAGTACAATCATTACTCTGAAAAATCTGGAAGAACCTGAAAGTAGGGGAGGTGATACTGTATGGTTAATGCTTATCCTCTCCCTGTCTATTTGGTTGCCTTAGCATTTTTCCCTTTTAAGATTGCATTGGATCATAAGTGGGAACATTTATTGCAATCTTCCTCTTACATGAAAGAAATTCCTGGCATGAATTTTGAACTAATAAACGCCCTTTGAAAAATGCCAGCTTTACGGGGAAAAGAGGTAGTACATGGCACTATTAAGAAAAACACGAAGAAGAATCCTCCAATGGGAAATCTAATAAATGTAATGCCATGCTGTAATAAAGAGCACTTGAAAATGGATGAGGTATAACAAAATTATTCATAAAGAGAAATAGGAAAAGATGTCATGCTGAGTGGTTACATGCAGTTAGATGGAGCACTAACAAGGTTATCACTGTGAGAAAAGTGCTGGTGGGTTCAGTGATGCTCCCTTAACAAGCACAAAGGGAAAGCAATGTTTTTCCTCCCTGAATAGGAATGTTGTGAGTTTATAAGTGTGGTAAATCCTGATATTCTTTATAATAATTCAGGCCCAAGTGGCATTAGAGGCCTATGTATGTAAGAAGATAGGAATTTTCCTTTCAAATTGTTTGATATCTGGCTTGTAGTCCAAATGTTTTCCCTCTACTATTTTAGATTCTTGATTTCATGCTATGGGATGCATGGTACAGAATAATAAACAATACAATGTCTGGGCTATTGATAATGTCTCACTTGCTATACATATATAACTTTTTTTCTCTCTAGTCCTGATACTCTTACTTCTTGGCTTCAGTTTCTGCCAAACTTTCCTACTAGCATCTTGGATTGAATGTAAAATGTAATAGGACAGAAAATTCTTACTTCCAGGTTCTTGAAGGCAGAATATAATTGGGGTGAAAGGCAAACAAATGATACCATTAGCTTCATAGATGCATTGTTCACAATGTGATCATTTTTATCTTTCAATCTTCCCTTTCCTCTTCTACCTTCCATTGGTCAAAGTATTGCCAGAGCATTTTTATCTCCTTTCAAATTATTCCTTCGCCCTTTCTCAAATATTTTGCTTGCCTTTTCTTGCCTGATTTTTAATAAGTTAGCAATGTTCTTAGTAGTGTCGTTTGCTTCCCTTTTCCTGTGACAGAATCATATGGCTCTCTGTGTAGATCTCTACATTCATCATTCCTCTTCTCCTCCTCCTTCACCCTCCCTTCATTCATTTTACAATATATGCAAAATTCCACAATCAGATGCAAATCAGTAACCATTGAGTTCGGGAAATGTAGAACATCCATAGACATTTCGGGAGGGTTTACTCTTTAAAAGTTGGATAGAAAAGAATGGAGTTAAATAAATATAAATGCTGGTGACACATTCACAGCGAGTAGTCCACACCAAGCACATTAAGATAGGGAAATCATACAATATAAAGTTGCATCTCTATCTCTCCCTCTCTCTGCCTCTCTCTTTCTCTCTTCTTCCTTCCTTCCTCCCTTCCTCCCTCCCTCTCTCTTTCTCTTTCTCTCTCTCTGCCAAAACAATCAGAAATCCAGCACTCCTGCCAAACACATGTATAGGATAACACATAAAATGTAGATGGGTGCCTTCCTCAAAAGTATCTTGAAGATCATTTCTAATTGTTGAAACCCTTGAAAATAATGAAGCTATTTGGATGTTATGCAACATGCACTCACATATACTGAATGGAAGTAAAAAATGGTATTATAAACTTTATACTGCTATAGAAATCTGTTTTTGACAGCTGAAGTGTTTTTAGGATTCATCAGATAAAAACATTTTTCAAGCAACTAATACATTTGGTAGTCAACTTACCTCCTACTTTTATACATAAATATACAAAACGAATACGTTTTCATGAAATTATCACTGTCCATAGGAAACGTGTCTAGGCCTTTCCCAGTGAAAGGATAAGATGAAGAGCACATGCTATAAATAACAAGTAGATCCTAATGAACAAGCGGGAATTTGGTTTGCTGTACAAACAATTACATGAAAAATGTAGAAAGAGCAAAGCTGCTAGAATAAGGTTAGCATTTGGTATCACTTGTATAATAAACATTAAGGATCATCACAACTGCAGGCAAAACTATCTTCTAGTACTTATTATTTATTTATTTATTTTGTTGTATTGTGTTTTGTTTTCTCTTCTCCCATCTACTTGTTGCTCATTCCAGACAGGCAGTGGACATAAGAGGCAATAAAATCAAGACTTTTCCCCCCACCGGCAAAAGTCTGTTGTTATATGTTTGCAACATCTATCGATCTGCATACTAATGATTGGAAGGTTATCTCTGAACTAACGAGCATCTTAAATGTATCATATATCTATTCTTCTTGCCCTTGGTAAAATTTTATTCTAGCAGTGGAATTTATGGAATATAAATATCTTGGAAAAGGAGTAACAGCTATATTTTCCAATATAAGCATGGCTGAATTTGATTTGTAATAATAATTATAATGAATATAATACATTAATGGCAAAAGTCAGCTTTACTTGGAACAGCTTACATCCTGCAACTGTATCTTTAACAACAGCATCTGCCTATCCCAGATCCTTGGGAAGGCTTCACTAAGTGAATAAAAATGCCAAAGCCCATCTAACCATCTGGTTGACTTGCTTCCAAACATCATCATAATAAATTCAAAAACATATGGAACACCAATTGCACATCATTAGTCAATTGCAAAAAGCAACTTTACTTGGAACAGCTTGCATCCTGCACCAATATTTTTTAATATTATTAAACAATGTCTGCCTATTCCAGATCCTTGAAAAGGACTCAATAGGTGGACAACAATGCCAAATCCAGCCTAAACATCTGGTTGACTGTGTGATTAATCATAATAATATCATTGCCTGTGGAGTCTTTGGTGCTCTGTGAGCTTGGTGGTTTTCTTACAGATGTTTCATTACCAAACTAGATCACAACCTCAGTTCAACCCTGAACTCCAAATATTCTCTTCTATCAGTATCATCTTCCAGCAGGACCTGTTTCCATGGGCATTGAACATTAATGCCTTGTAACTAGCTATTAGCACATAGAAGCTGTTTATTATAGGCTTTGAAAGCTTTAGTGATTGGCATTTAATAAATATCATCTTTGTTTTCTGGAAGTTATGTAGGTAACTTCCAGTTATGTAGGAAGTTATGTAGGAAGTTATGTAGGTATTGTAGTCTTCTACAGTATATGGGATGGTTTAGGGGTGGGTTCTACTTAACTTTACTACAAGTTTGCATCGCGCCCACATGCACAGATCACCTATGATGACGTCCAGGTCAGTGGGCAGAGCCTCCCACCAGTTTTACTACCAGTTCTTGCGAACTAGTCTGAACCGGGGGTAGCCCACCACTGGCACAGTTGTCATCAGATAGCTCATAAGCATTGATCTTTAGTGATACTTTTTAATAAGATAGAGAAGGTGCAAATTATGTTACAAGCCTTAGTCCTGCTCATGCCACCTGCAGCATTCTCCACTATGATAAAGAGAATACCAGTCAGGTTTTGGTAGATTTTAGATAGTATGCAATGAACAAAAGCCAAATCTTACCCCATTCATGCTCACTCTATTCTACTTAAATTAGGATCTCTAATCCAGAAATTGCATCGCAAGTCAACATAGTATTGCCCATAATTCACAGCAACTCAGTGGCACAGGCCTCATCCTCACTCAGTACATACTAATGTCCACTATTAACATTTTCTTAGCGGAATAACACAGTCATTGAAATTGTAGCTCATGTATAAAAATGACTATAAAAACAAGATGCCTGACATTGGCTTTTTAGGTTTCTTAGGCTTTTATAAGAATTTATTGGCCCATGAATACGCCCTCAAATTTTATTTTATTTTATAATATATTTTAGTATTTTTGATTGCATAAAGTTTAACTATAAAAACTATTCATTTTTCCCACAACAGCAACCCTATGAGACTGTTTGGGTTGAGAAAGAGTAACTATCTATCTGGGTAGAAGTCAGGGGTGAAATCCAAAATTTTTTCCTACCGGTTCTGTGGGCATGGCTTGGTGGACATGGCAAGGGAAGGATATTGCAAAATCTCCATTCCCTCCCCTCCTGGGAGAAGAATATTGCAAAATCTCCATTCCCACCCCACTCTGGGGCCAATGAGAGGTGGTATTTGCCAGTTCTCCAAACTACTCAAAATTTCTGCTACTGGTTCTCCAGAACCTGTGAGAACCTGCTGGATTTCACCCTTGGTAGAAGTTCTCTTCAATCCCTACTGCTCAATGTGATAAGGTCGAGAATTTGGATTCTGTCTATAATCTCAGCCACCCTTGGTATGCAATACATCAAATAATTACACAAAATCTGTTTTAAATTAGGAACCTAGGAAACAATTTAGATATTTAAGATGTTTAGAGTTGTTCGGTCTCAAACTGCATCATTCAGTGACTGAGTTGGTAGGTAGACATGGCTACAACCTGAGAAGATCTCTGAGGGTTTAAAAAAAAATGGCCATTGGGGATTTTTTTCCCTTGAAGGTTACAATTTAATTGAAGTGTCAAGACAATTCAACTGTATCAGGATTCCCTGCACATTTCTGTAGGTTTCTGCCAGGATAGTTAAAAAAAAATATTTACTAGTCTGAGCCTCCAATCTTAAAATGATCCCACAGGATTTCCTCAGCTTCTTCCATCATCACAGAACTAACCAGATTTATAATTGGTGCAATATGCTAATTGGATAACTGTGACAATATTCCAATAGATTTAAGCCATTTGTTTTTAAAATATTGTAACTTCCCTTCCCACCATCACTTCCTAGTTCTTTTTCCATTTCTTGAAAAGGTAAAACATTGATTGAAAAGTTTATTTTTAAGAAAAGGGCTGGGGTCACCAAAAGCTTTCCTTATTTCCTGTACAGAATTTTAATTATTTACACCTCATTCCCTTTAAAGGTTGCTAGTGGGCCAGGCTGCAAAAAAAAAAAGGGGGGGGGGTTGTTGTACAGAGACCAGACTCGGAACAAGGTATGAATTTACTCCTATTCTGAAACTGTTAGCAAGGCCTAGTTTTAAAATATCTACTACAGACATAAAGCTTAATGATGATAATGATGATAGCTGGGGGCTAACTCTTTCCAACTTCCCCTATGCACTTTTGCCATGGCTGTGGTTAGGAAGAAAAGAAAGGAGGAGAGAGTAAGTAAGTAAGTTATTTTTTTATTATTTTTATTTCTTCTAATTGTGTTTTTATTTTCTGTAAACTGCCTAAAGTCGCCGTGAACAAGTAGCTGGCTATATAAACTTCCTGGAAGGAAGGAAGGAAGGAAGGAAGGAAGGAAGGAAGGAAGGAAGGAAGGAAGGGAGAGATGGAAGGAGGGAGGGAGGGAGGAAGGAAGGAAGATTTCTACTTGCATGCTCATATAATGTATTGCTGGCTTATTCATTTGTCCTGGCTTAGGCAACCCCTCATCCACACACCTTCCTTGCCTAGATCTGAGCTGTCCCTTTGGGAGGACATGTCCACACAAGTGAACCTTTCTGATGAAGCCTCTCCCTCAGTCTCTTCAAGCAACATCAGGAACCAGCAGTGAACCAGCAGTGAACCAGCAGGAAAATTGTGTTTTTCAAGGGACAAACCCTCTTACATGAGCAGAGTGTCCCAGTTTTTGATATAATTTAAGTATAATTCATAACACATGAAATCAGAGCTTAGAACATGGGTGGAGAACAGAATCCAAAGGGTTATAATATTCTGCTCTTAAACGATGTTAATGAGCACGAGAATGAGGAAGTGATCTTTGCTAACTTCCTTTTCAGCACAGAAAGACAGAATCTTACTCAGGACAGAAACAGAGATTGTTCCCTTCCTTCTTGGTCACAAAAAGGGGGAGAATAGAGGGGGGGGAATCCTTAACCTAACCTCTGCCTGCTTGATGTTATGGGCTTATAAATCACAAATTTCCCATGCCCATTATTGGCCCATGTTGTGTCTTCAAGTTGTGTCAGAAACATTCCAAAGATTTATATTGACACCATCAACGACACCATCTTATATTAGATGGAGAATATACTACTTTGTATTCCCAAAGTGGAAAATTATGTAGCTCACCAGATAAGGTTGGTGTACTACTATTATTAGATATACCTACTTTTTCAAGATTTACTTAAATTTTTTGGGAAAAAATAATGGCACTGAAATCATCATTACAGACATGTAAAAATAAAACCAAATTCTCTAACCGGGCAGTAACTTTAATGAAGAACTTGGCTTTGCAGAGAAATAAATTTGTCTAGTTGGTTTGGTTTAATGTAGTCAGAAGTATGTACAAATAATTCCAGAGAATTATGCATTGTAAATGGAGAACCTCTGTAGTGTTAATGAAAGTGTTAACATCTGGATTTCTTCTTACTGAAAATACCGCAGTAGCCACAAGTTTATGCATGAAGTAAGATGCTATTAAATCGCCTATGGCCAAAGGGTTAAAACAATGAGCAATACAGAAAAATGGAAAACACATGCCATGTTGGGCATCAGTTCAGAGATACTATGTCACCATGAGTGTGAGAAAACATCAAATGTAGCTTCAGAGTGTTTATGGTCCCTAAAGTAAATTTTGAAAAATGTAAGCATTGGCTTCAGATTTTAAAAAAATCTGAAGGATCCTGGCTTCAGATTTTTTTAAAAAACCTCCCACAAGGAGCATGTAATTATTTTTCCTCTTCATATCAAACACATCAAGCTTAAAAGGAAAAGGAATATAAAAATTTCATTTGGCACAAGTGCTTTTTGGTTATGAGAGGATCAGAAAGACCAGAGCCCCAAATCTATGCTCCGCTCATTTTGTAATGATTGTGTCATCTGGAATAATATATGTAGTCACTACAGTTGCCTTTGGGGCTGGCCAAAACATTTTACTGTCCATTGTTTCTTTTCCCCATTGCCAGAAAAACAGATTGGAACTGGGTCTTACTCAACAATGATGTCTATTGCATATGAAGACAATGACAACAGAACAAGATACACAGAATAGCCCAATGTCTGATTTTTTTCGACATACCGCCCTGTCCTTGAATGGCTGGGTGGACTGGACATTAACATTTGAACTACTATAAGTCCATGTATTTACCATACGCTAAATAAATAAATAGTCCTCTCTTATCTTACTACATGAAGCCCATCAGCATTTGCCACATGAAGCTGTTACTTAGTGGTAGGGCTGCCCCATATGCTTGCATTTTCATTCAAGGAGCCATATTTTAAATTTTATTAGTACCCACACCATCTATCTTATCAGAATATTCCATCTTATCTGAAATCATTGGTGCATAACATAAGCCTCCAAAATCTTGGCTGTGACTCTCAAAGCCTTTTCAAAAGTTACTATTAATTTTTTTAATGTGGCAGAGGGAGAAGATCATTAAATGCATGGGCATTAATCATCTTAACTGTACCATTATTATCATTATTATCATTAAACTTGTGCTGCCTACTTCTTCTTTTTTTCCTGTCTCCATTTATAGTTTAGAGCATGAGTTCTCATATACCACTCTACAGTCAAGTGTAGTCTAAGCCCCAAATGAGTTGTTGTCCATCCCATTAAGTAGATCAGACCAGGAAATCAACTCCACAGGAAGGCTAAAAGTTCTAGTCAGATTGGCTATAGCAGGTGTCAGCAACCTGCGGCTCTGGACCCGCATGTGGCTCTTTGAGCCCTCTGCTGTGGGTCCCTGTCGGGGGATCCCACCACTGGCTGACTCTGCCACTTACCCTCCCCTCCCAGTCACTCCTTGCCTGGCCTGAGAAGGTAAGGGTGATGCTGGTGGATGGAGAAGCGGCCAGGCAGAAACAGAGAGATACAGAGAAAGGGGGGAGAGAGGGGGGGAAGGGAGGAATGAAGGGAGAGAGAGAGAGTTGTCAAAAGGGTTTTGTGGCTTCCGGTGTTTTTTAACAACCGGTTCTCTGCCCTAATGACCAGCTGGATAGACGTGGCTAGGGGGGGTCATGTGACTGGTGGAAGTGAGTGACGTGGAGTTGGCCACGCCCACCCAGGTTTTGTAGATCAGTGTTTTCTTTTCTGTGAGAAATGGGCCCAAATGGCTCTTTGAGTGTTTAAGGTTGCAGACCCCTGTATGTAACAGAATTTTGCAAGCCTGATTCTTATGGTATACTCTCCCCAGTCACCGCCTGAGTTGCTTCTATTAACAGGTAGTTCTCAACTTACAGTAGCTCATTTAGTAACCACTTGAAGTTTCAGCATCACTGAAAAAAGTGACTCATGGTCATTTTTCACACTTACGACCATTGCAGTATCCCCATGGTTACATGACTAAGATTTGGATACTTGGCAACTGGTTCGTATTTATGTTGGTTGTATACATTATAATGTAACATAATAATAAAGATCAAAATCCATGTAGGAGTCAATAAAGGCAATATGGCAGCCATGTCAATGGAACATGACAGCCCCTTTTTACAAATGTATTTATTTATTTATTTATTATATTTCTATACCGCCTTTCTCCCGCAGGACTCAAGGCGGTGTACAGTCAAGAAAAAATAAAAGATACACAAACATCATAAAATTGATAATTAAAATTATAGCATAGTTTAGCCCAAATAAATAAAACCCAGAATTATATAATATTTTAATCATTCCCAGTTAACGTGCTTAGCTCTGCCTGATTGAACATCAGGGTCTTGAGGGCACAGCGGAAAGCACAGAGATTAGGGATGTTTCGTATATCAGAGGGCAGTTCATTCCAAAGGGTTGGAGCCCTTACAGAAAAGGCCCTCCCCCTGGGAGTCGCCAGTCAGCACAATTTGACTGACGGTACCCTGAGTAGTCCCTCCCTATGAGAACGAACTGGTCGGTGGGAGGTTATTGGTGGCAAAAGACTGTCTCGTAAGTACCCAGGCCCTAAACCATGGAGCGCTTTAAAGGTGATAACTAACACCTTGAATCGCACCCGGAAGACCACCGGGAGCCAGTGCAGCTCACGTAGGAGAGGTGTTACATGGGCGCAACAAGATGCACCCATAATCACCTGCGCGGCTACATTCTGGACCAGTTGGAGCCTCCGGGTGCTTTTCAAGGGGAGCCTCATGTAGAGAGCATTGCAGTAGTCCATACGGGAGGTGACTAGGGCATGAGTGTCTGTGCGCAAGGCATCCCGATCCAGAAAGGGACGCAACTGGCGGATCAGGCGAACCTGATAAAAGGCCCCCCTGGCCACGGCCGTCAAATGGTCTTCTAAAGATAGCCGTGAGTCCAGGAGGACACCCAAATTGCGGGCCCTCTCTGTGGGGAGCAAGGTCTCATCCCCAATTGTCAGTGATGGTACCAGCTGACTATACAGGGATGCTGGAAGCCACAGCCACTCAGTCTTTTCAAATTGCCCTGACCATTGTCTTATCTTTTTTGAATCTCACCCTTCCACAGGGTGACCATAAGAAAAGTAAAAACAAAAGCGGTAAATTTTTATTGGAACTGCTGGTGCTGTTATGCTCCAAGCTTTCTGGTTGAATTCTAAGAAATCTTTCCAGGTATGTGTCATTTTTATTATAGTCCTTGACAGTCATCAAACTGAATGTGTGTAAAGAATATAGTATGTATATATGGAATGGTGCATAAACCAGAGTTTATTCATTGATCACCTGAATACAGGTAATCCTTGATTTATGACCACAAATGAGCCGGAATTTATGTTGCTAAGTGAGAAATTTGTTAAGGGAGTTTTGCCCCATTTTACAACTTTTCTCTCCACCTTTCTTAAGTGAATCATTGCAGTTGTTAAATTATAACACGGTTGTTAAGTGAATCTGGCTTCCCCATTGACTTTCCTTATCAGACGGTCGCAAAAGGCGATCACATGATGCCGGAAGCTGCAACCGTCATAAATATGCACCAGTTGTCAAGGATCCAAATGTAAATCACATGACCATGGGGATGCTGAAATGGTCGTAAGTATAAAAAATGGTCATAAGTCACTTTTTTCAGTGCCGTTGTAACTTCGAGGAGTCACTAAATGAACTGTTGTAAGTCAAGGACTACCTGTATTAACAATGCTTTTATGGGCTAATGATCATTATGTTTTATTTATAATAGTACAAGAGATAACATATCTTGCTCTGCCATTGGTCCTGCTGGGCCAAACATTGAACATTTTCCACTCTTTTCCTACACTTCACATAATTTAATTCTAACTGTCAGTGGCACAATAATAAAATAACTGATATTTAAACCTAATGGTTAATCAGTGATATCCAACTTCCATTTTATTATTCAATGGAAGAGTCATCAACATGGTCCCTTTTAATCTCAAAGCAATAGAGTAGTTGCAAGATATTAGCATCAGGCACTCAAAGAAAGATCTTAATTGCCCTTATTTTAATTTCCTTCCTTCCTTCTGCAGAATTCTAATCAAAGGATAACAGATATGTTTTATTGCACTGTAGACTACAGCATTGATTTCATCATTTTTCAATGCAAACTCACAACACACTCCCCCATTGCAACGCTTAATAATTGCTTTGTTGTTTAAAAACTTTGTCAGCAGATTTGCGGAATAAAATAAATCAGTGAACAAAATTAACTGTACATTAATGAAATGGCCTCCTTCCCATCATTCTGCAAACCAGCTGTTGGGTCTCAACAGTAAAAACAGTAATGGTAATATATGGAAATACAAGAAATATGAGTGAGTCGTGTTTTGCATGTGCATCTATGTCTAACTTCCAACATGGAGATTCCCTGGGAGATATATATGACTTATTGGAATAGAAATGCAACTATGAACATAAGGTCATTGAAAAATAATGAAGTATGAAATTATATTAAAACTAAAGAGTTGAGTATACTGTATATACTCCTCAGATGTAGCCATTGATTCGTTTCCCTTAATTCAAAAGTCATCCAACTGAAGTTGTTTTAATTCAGAATAGCTCCAGGTAATATCATTTCTAAATCTTTGTGGGCTGCTTCAGACACATCGGAGTATAATCTGTCAATGAACCCAAGTCTACAAAGTTTCCCAAAACCCAGGATGTGATTCCTGGACTCTTTCAAATGTAACCACCAAATTGAATTTTTAATGAGACTGAAGCAGAAAAATATAGCATGGGGATGAGCATATACATTTAAATTTAGCTCTTGCTCATTTTGGCCCCGCACTGTTATTTTAAATATCTTGGCTTCACTTAAAAGTCTCAGTCACAGAAAGGTTACTCATCCCAAACAATGAAGTTGAACCCTCTTCCCAAGCTATGAAAAGAAAAAAAAAATGCATATACTACTTTGCTGCAAAGTTATAGAATTTATAATGAAAAACATGGAAGGGTTTTAACCTTTAAAGGGTACTTATATATTTTCTGAAAGGGAAAGGAAGAAAACTAAATTTCACGATAAGTTAGCTGTTACATCTAATCTTTTGCTAAATTTGCTAAAGAAAGAAAGAAATAGTTGATCTAGTATGATCATGATTGTTGAGTGTATTAACAGCACTACTTTAATTGTAACCCAGTAGATTTCAGGATTTTTGAAAGTCAGAGTGAGAATTGTTTAAGTCTCAGCCGTCCTAGGCTAAGCACGGCAACACCAAGAAACACACGCGCACAGGTCGGTGCTATGCTGGTTTATTATCCGGCTGGCTCCAGGAATGTACTGCACTCGTTAAACGATTTGAAATTAGCGCTACATTCTGTAGGCATGCAGCTGTTTTATAGCAAAGAGCTTGTTACTGTGCCGCCCCGCCCTGTATTTAAAGCCACACCCTCCCTCCTCTTTCCGGATGCTGGTCTCGGCGTCTCAGCGTTTTCCCAGCCTCTCCTCGTGCCGGCATCTCTGCAGTGAGGGTGTCAGCGAATACAGCAGTTGGTGTGTTGAAGCCCTACTACCGTCGCCCCGCCTTCCCCACCCCGCACACGTCCGCCTATCCCTGAGTGCTCCCATCACCAGTGCACCCCCCCCCCCCTGTGCAGGTAATGTTGTCGAGCCTGTTGCTTGGCTCGACATTAAGAACTATATCATCTTTATTCATGTTTGGTTGTTAGTGATGTTTATACTTACCCCAGTTATGCATGGGACAGAAAAAAAAATGCTGCCATTCCAACTCCGACATCCTGAAAGACTTGAATGCTAGCATGATCCAAGGCCAATTTTCCTTGGTAGTATTTCCAAATGAATTTGATTTTTCTGAAAATAATATGTCACAAAAAATAAATCCAAAATATACGGCTGGTTAATACCTTTATCAGGTTAAACTGCAATGACACAAAATAGCGTGTGAGCTGCCAAGTTCCCCAGAATATTCTGCAGAAGGAAGAGAACCTGAAAATTGGTGACCTTGAAAGCTTGTACACCCCTTGCTATCATTTTGATTGGACTTAATAAAGGAATTGTGCAAGTACGGCTTTGGATCGATTTTCTGATGCTTTATTATACATAAATTATTTTTCCTGACTTCATACTGCTCTGTTTGGTTTTCCCATTTCATACCAATGGAAAAAATATCAGGGGTGATTGGTAAAATAACCTCACTGACAAAACAAAAACTGATGAATAGTTTCTACAGCCACAGGAGCCATATCTCTGGATACAGATTTTCTTGTATGTGTGTATGTGTGTGCACCTTTTAGTCAGTCTTGACTCGTGACAATCTTACGAAAATAATCTTTCTTCCTAGGGCTGAGAGAGTGATTAACCCAAAGTCATCAGCTGGTTTCATGCTTATAAAGCAGGACTAGAGTTCATAACCTCCTGATTTCTAGTTTAGTGCCTTTAACCACTATTCCAAACTGGCTTCCCACAAATTCAAAGTATTTATTTTTGTTTATTTGAATTTTACTTTTATCCCACCTTTATTACTTTTATAAGTTACTCAAGGTGGCAAACGCACACAACATTCCTTCCTTCCTCCTCTTATTTACCCCACAACAACAATCCACTGAGCTGAATTGGGTAGAGAAGAGTAACTAGTCAAAAGTCATCCAGCTGGCTTTCATGCCAAAGGCAGGATTAGAACTCACAGTCTCCTAGTTTCTAAACCAGCATCTTAACCACTGCATCAAATTGGCCTTCAGATATGTGAGCTGTATATCAATCAATTTTCATCGTCTTGGCCAAAAATAGATAATATTCAAGTGAAAGTTGTAACCTGAAATTATTTCATAATTATGTAACATACTCGTATGAATTAAGGTCAGGGGTGCCGATTATATATAGCAGATTGTGGGTCTGTTTCTCACATTTCAAACACTGTGTCTCTTTCAGATGATTTCCAGTTATGTTTCTTCCAAAAATCAAATGTGAATTTGATGAAGAATGAATTAGCTACTAGAATCATTTATATCTTTTTTAGCTGTATCTGTATTTAAATCAGATTAAATGCTTGTGTGTGTCTTTGTTTATGGAAGGAGGAACAATAGTTTTTCCAAATGTGTCACAATTAAAACTATCTGAAAACTATTTGAAAGGATCATCTTTAGGTAATAATTGTAATTCCTTCTCCAAATTGGAAGTCCTGTTTCAATGTGCTTTATATGGCGGTGGCAAAGGGTGCTGTTGATGGTATGTTTATTTCCAATTATCCAATTGATCAGTTGTTTCTTACTTTATGTAGTAAGTTGGGTGGGAGGATGCAGGACAACATTTATTACCATGCCCCCAAGAACACTCCCAAATGTCTTCACATCCTCAGGGAAGCAAATCAAGTTCCATGGTCATTAGTTAATGACTCTACTGGGATCGTTTCATTATACAGGTTCGTCTTGCAGGAAACTAAGGCCTATTGGCTAGGGAACTCTGGGAATTGAAGTCCGTAATGTTTCTAAATTATCTTGGTTTGATTCTGATCAGAAATCACAGGAAGAGGCTTTCTTATCTCCAGTATAGAACTTTGAAATAGATTGAAAACAGGTAAAAAAAACCCCAAAGACTTGAAATGGCAAGGCAGATTGTATCTCATTGTAACCTCAGATCAGAAATCGGGAGCCATCCCATGTTTATACCCTAGCCCCAGAAAGTAGCATGATAAATACTGAGGTATCATTGGTACTAGAAGAATGTTAGCAGATATTTTTAGTTCAATATTAGTCTTCAATGCCAGGATGTATCTTTCATGAAAAAATATTTGAGTAAATTGAAGAAATTCTTAGACTGATGTCAATTTATGAAATAACTTTCGTATTATGAGGAAAAAATAGTGCAGTCCTTGGTACTCTCTGAGTTTGGATGTTTTCTTGCAAATGTTTTATCACCCAACTAAGTAACTTCTTCAGTACTAGAAGGGAATGGAGTTTACTCTCTGTTTATATATAGTGGCTTTCCTTGTCAGTGTTGATAGTAGTGTGGTTTTATTCTTGATAATACCCTAATTGGGTTGTTGTTTACTGTTTCTGTCCCTGCTATGATTCCTGAGAGTGGTGATCCCATGGGTGTTGCTCTGATTTGTTGGTATATTTGTTGTTCAAACCAAAGGTTGGTACTAAGGCAGAGGTTGAGGAGATCCGTGATTCAAGGTATTTGCTATATTTGAATATGCACTCAGACAAATCAGCCATCAAAAAAAAAAAAAAGACAAATCAGCCATCAATAGGCACATAGAGATAAACAACGTTTACATACAATTCAAAACAGACAATGCTAAAAAGAAAAAAAGCATTCAACACCCAGATAAACATGGATTAACACAAGGATTAATACCAGACCACCAATCAAGCAGTAAACAATATTCCAATCAAGGAATTACCATCTCAGGTAAATAATCAAACAGTAAACAACAATCAAGAAACTATCAAGAAATTCTCCCCAGCATTGACAGAGAAAGCCATCATATACAAAGAGAGAAGAAACCCCACTCTCTTCTAGCACTGAAGATGATACTTAGTTGAGTAATGAAAAGTTTTGAAGAAAACAACCCCACTCAGAAGGTACCAAGGACTTCACAGTTGAACCTGACTTACAAATATTCTCTTCTATCAAGAAAATAATTGGCATGGGTGTTTGAAGATCTCCCAGATTTACAAACAGGGTGGGCTTGATTGACAGCAACCTGGTCCATTGACTTTCACTTGACATACTCTTTGTTTTATGAAAGGAGTAGACTAAGTGAAAAGAGACAGAATGGTGGAAGTCTTATATGTAAAATGTTGCTGTTTTCAGTATGTTTTGCTCTCCTTTGATATGCTTAATTACTCCCCAGAAGGTTATTAAAAGATAATGGAGACTGCCGCTTAATTAAATAATTGTTTCTCTCAAAATTCTTAAAAAATTGTGGCCCATGCCAAATTTTCCACCTTTCACCCTTTCTACTGAAACATTTCTTAAACCAAAAGCAGCACCCCCTAACAGACAGCTGATAACTTTGTTTAATATTTACAGTACATACTGAAAAATATAGGCCTACAAGGTAAATTTACAGAGATGTGCTAGGTTATTTTACAAAATCACCCTAGAGGTAACCCTTTAAAACTGGCACTGACATTAATAGAAGCCTTGTGAAATGGCTTTGCTGTGAGATTCAGTCATGCCTTTTAGAAAACAGAGCTTTACTGCCAATCCTGTGCCTATCCATCAGGAATTTGATTATTTGAAAAACAAAAACATTTTCTTTGAAGCAATATCCAAACTTACAGATTTCTCTGGGCTCCTTTGGGATGGCATAACCCTTTTATACAATGATTTCTAATTCTAGGTTCCAGGGCCATGTCTGTCACAATTTCCACTACTATAGGTATACTTCATACGTTACTCCTACTAATACGAGCATTTTTAAACATAGAACAGAAGGACATAATTAGAAGTGAAAAGTGTTTCCTAACATGGAAAACAGCTAGAATGACTCCTATCGGCAGTACCAAAGTAACACATTCCTGTTTAAAACATCTCAGACATATAATACAGGATTGAATTTCTGCTTGCCAGTTATGGAACCTTCCCATGTAAAGAAAGAAAGATGGGCAAAGTATCCAATTCTATGAACTGCAAGCTTTTCAAATGAGACCCACTCAGGTCCACGAGACAGTAAGGATTACCATATCTAGCAGCAGGAGGTTATTGTTTTCCATAACTCTTTGTTACCCTTCCAGATTCTTCCTGCCCAGATCTGAGAGCTTTGGGTTTTCAACTGGATATAGTACAGCTAGCTCAAACGTTCAAAGTTACGACAGATCCAAAAAATGTATTTACAACCTGGATTTGAAGTTTGAGCACTCCTCCCACCATGATTGTGTAATTGCATTTTGGGCCGTTGGTAATTGGCCCACATATTTGGCCGTATGCATCATCCTGCAGTTACACGACTGAGATTTGCAAAGTTTTTGCTGGAACCAGTATTTACTTCTGGTTTCCGATAAAAAATGCCGATTGTGGACAACGGGTTGGTTTAACAATCGCTGTGTTTGCTTAATGAGTGCCAAGTTCGTTTAACTGCTACTTTTGCTTAATGATTGATGTGTTCCTTTAACAACTATTGTAAAGCAGGCTGTAAAATTTGGCATGGTCACAGGATGCCCTGCTTAACAACAAGCGCAACCTATCACCGCAATTCTGGACTCATAAGTCAAGAACTGCCTCTAGATGCCATGAGAATGTAGGTGCTAATTCAGATAGAGCCATTATGGTATATGACTTTCGCTAACAGATATCACCAAATGCAGAAATACCAAGAATTTATACTGCTTATATGACATCTCACTCAATTTTTGAGAAAATAAAATTGCCAAATTTATTTTAACAGGACTTTAAAAGTGAAATCAATGAAACTGCAACACACAGTAGTGCTTTATGTACAGCCTCAATCAATAATATTATATTACTCACAGCAATGTGAAGCTAAGGTAAAATTGTGGCAGCATACCATTTAGTAGTGCTTTATAATATGCCTATTGTATGAATTCTAAAAAGGTGCTCTCAGAGTTATTTAGTGATATTAAAATAGCATTTTAATTGAAAAACTGTTAAGTGAATTGTTATATGATTATTACAAGTTTAGCTAGCTTACTATTTAAAATCAGAGTGTTTTAGAGATTAATTATATATTCTGAAGCTTGCCTGCTTCATGTGATAGTAATAATATTTATAATTTCCTTAGCAATTAGAAACATAGCATTATTCCTGTCCACTGTGCCAAATCTGGCAGTAAAAAGAAAAAAGTTACTTATGGGTACAGAAAAATAGGCTATAGGCTAAACTAACTTATTTTTCAAAATAATATTTTAAAGATCCATTTATAGGCACAGAAAGCTGCTAAAAGCAAGTGAGTATTGGGCATAGTTTTTTTTAAAAAAAATGCTTGCCATAGATTTCTTTTGGAGTGAATTTGGCCATGTCACTGCCACCAGATTTTGTAGGAGAACATCAAAATTTTATTTGTGTTTCTCTTTTCCTAATCAAAACTTCATCAAAATGTACATTTGAAAGGAAAATGCATCAATTTCTATATTGAAAACCGTATCTTGTGTTTTTTTACAAAAAAAAACTTACATTAGAAGATTTACATATGAAAGAACAAAGCAGCACAATGTTATTATCCTATGATTTTAAAAATTCATAAGACATTTAAGGAAAAGATACATACAAGGCCTTCAGAAACCATGAATAAAAATGATATGAAAATTTATCTGTCTTTGTTTCTATAATCCATAGAAAAATGATCAGGCTGGAATACTTCCTTGCTGCTAAGGAAGATAAAACTAAAATAATTTTAATGATTTATAGAATTCTACATATGAGAACATTTATCAGTATTTATGCTAGCATTTGTGTTGATACGTTTTTGTGACTTTTTGTGACTTTTTGCTGATGTGGTTTCAACTAGAAACTGATTTACAGAAATATGTTTCCACTTTTATGAATAAGAGCAAAATGGCTGGAGAAGCTACTCTAATTTAGACTTTCTCTGAACTTTATTAACTTTAGTTTAGCTTTGTCTTTGATATTCAGTCAACTCTCCTTTTAGAAACTATTTTCTATTCTAAACTTTGAAAAATAATGCATTATAGAGAATGAGATCAGATATACCTAAATTGATCATTATTTGGTACAGAATGTATTGCTATTTATGATTTTTTAAAAAATAAAGGTCATTATTATAGGCCATATATTCTGAAGTTGATTATTATGCTTTAAATTAAAATTTTTGGTTAGCAAGGATACTTTTTTGTGATCTATTGTAATAAAAATGCATACTAAAGCATTTCCATTAATTGCACGGATTTTACCCTGAACGTTTTGGGGGTTTCTTTGTTTAGAATGTATACATATAATATTTATATAATTGGGTAAATTGAGCCGATGGTTGTCAAACCTTGATTACTTCACGTTTGCCAGGAGTGACCTTGACTAATTGTACAGTTGGAAAATCCTTGGCCCTGAGGAGAAAATAGTTGAAAAAAAATCAGCTGACTAAGATTTGGATTTATTCTCTTTTTGGCTTTTGAAACAAGAGCAGGAAAGCCTAAATTATTACCTCCTGAACTGTCTTTGGAGACTTCAGAAAAGTTTTATCTACCTTAGGATTGCGTCCATCAATTTGTTCTGCTGATTTTTAGATTTTTTTAAAAAAAAGAAATACTGGAAAATCCATTTTTTTACTTTTTTTTCTCCTGCTATATAGAAGTTTGTTTGAAATCCTCTTGAATGTTTTATTTTGTCTTGAAGTTAATTTTTCTCTCTGTGTGTGTAAGTGTATGTATCAGGGGTGGGTTCTACTTACCTTTACTATCAGTTCGCAATGGGGCCGCGCAGAAGCATTTTGGTGACATCGGGGTCGGTGGGCGGGACCTCCCACCGATTTTACTACCGGTTCTATGGAACTGGTGCGAACTGCGAGCAACCCACCACTGGTATGTATGCACATATTTGTTTCAATAATATTTGTTTTATCTTTTCATTCTAAAAGAAGGTTGATCATTGAAATCTGAACATTTTAATTTGAATCTGGGAGAGTGTATTCAACTGCACAGCACTGATTGCTGTGTCATCATTTTTGGATTCAAACTTACTTCTTTTTGTCTGCATGTTATAACTATTGACCTATTTGCTTGGCAAATAATAACACATTACTTGGCTGCGTGTGCAAATGTTCACCTATTCCAAGTAACTGGTAGAAGATGGACTAGTTTTGATGGAATCTGCATGTCATTTCATGGCAGATTTAAAATAAGCACCTATGTTATTTAGTTGCATGATAGCCAACAGATGTGCTGAGATAGCTTGAGCTTCTACATTACAGATAGCTTAATTGGAACCAGGCTGCAGAATGTCTGATCAGTGTCTAAAGATTTAAGGACCTGAAAAAGCAGCAGGCCAGACTATCTTAGCCATAAAGATCAATTGTCTCCTAGAAGGAACATCATTGCAAGAGGAAGGCCAATTTGTGGAGTTTCAGCCAAAAAAGAAGGAATAGATGCTGGGAGATGGCTTTGCAAAATCCTAACTCAATTGACTAATGTACCAGAACAGCTACCGTGTTTTCCTGAAAATAGACCTATTCAAAAAATAAGGCCTAGCCCAATTTTTAGGGGGGGGAGTAATATATGTCCTACCCCAAAAGCCCTAGTGAAAGGGTGGGAGTGGCCAGCACAGGAGGCAGCCCTTCCCTTCCCCAGTCATCTCATGGCTGCTTGGCCCCTTAACCGTGGCCCACAGATCAGCTGATCCAGCAAAGGCCAGTTGTTCTGTCTCTCTGGGTGCCTGGAGATATTTCCAGCGCACTCTTGTTAGCCCTGTCCACAGCACCAGGCAACCTTGCAGGCGAAGGCCCCTCTGTTCCACAGCTCACCTTGTAGCTATGGAGCAGGCAGCAACCATGGTTTGAAAGGGTTTCCTCGGTGCCATTTCTCTTCTCCACTCCACCTACCTGCCCACCTACTGCACCTGAGTCTACCAGGCACCATCCACACCAAACCAAGTGGTGGGGAGGCTTTGGGACAGTGCCCTTCTAGTGCCCGCCACCCTAGCAAAGGCAAAGCTGAAGCAGGTGGGGGCCATGTTGGGTTCCTCCGATGGCCTCTCCACCCCCATCCTGCTCGGGTGCAGCCCATACACATGATGAGTATGGGTTGAGTTTGGCATTTCACCTTCCTGCCTTTTGTGAACTTTTGGCTGCATGCAACAAAAGCAGCAGAAACAGAAGTCTTGCTTTCTCTCCCCCAAACTCCGCCAGAAATGAGCCTTTGTGAGACTCATCATGCCGCCGTAGCCTCTTGGAGCAGGACTCTGCAAGGCTTGTTGTGCCATTGGATGCACAAACGGCAGCATTGCCGTAAGCTTTATCATACCAACACAGCTGGTGTCCTGCCTCTCGTATCTGCGCTGGTATGTCAAACCTGAACGCATCACCACTACCTGGGAGGAGAAGAACATGAGAAATGGGCTGTCTCACAGGGCCTCCTCTCCCTCTTTTCCTTCTGGGTGGTGGCAGTGCATTCAGTTCATCGAATTTGGCCTGCTGATCTCAACCGGCAGCAGCTGTGACCCAATCCTGGCTGGCAATGCTGCAGGCAAAAACCAGCCACACTGAACCCGTTTCATGGCTGCACAGACAGAACGTGCACCAGCCATTGCTTGGAGCTCCGGCGCAGTCCCCCTCCCCCCAGTCCCAGGTCAACAGGGCTAGGGATGGCAAGAGTGTGCCAGAAATATCTCCAGGTGCCAGAGAGACTTCCGGCCCTTGCTGGATCAGCTGATCCATTGGCCATGGCCATGGTTAAGGGGCCGAGCAGCCATGAGGTGATCATGCTCACTGCTTCCTGCATCTCAAAATAATAATAATAATAATAATAATAATAATAATAATAATAATAATAATAATAATACCACCTCCCCAAAAATAAGGCCAGGTGCTTATTTCGGGGGTCAAAAGAAAATAAGTCCCGGTTTTATTTTCAGGGAAACACGATAGTAATGAGGGAGATGTTCTATGTTTGGTAGTAGTTTAGAAAATCCAATTGTTATTCCTTTTGTCCTTCTCTACTCTTCTTCTTTACCTTTCCTTAGGTAATGTTTTCTAGAAGCTTGATGGGCATTTCTTTTTTGACTGATGTAACCTGATTTTGGAGCAATGGTAAAATTTGTGGAAATAAATATAACTGTCTTCATTCATACAAACAGATATATTTTATTACAAAATATACTGAGCCTCAGCAGGAAGCAATATCTAGTCAAACTTGTCTAAGCTCAAAAGCAGAGTAGCTTTTAGTATTTGGAAAGGGGACACTGCCTGGGAATTCCAAGGATAGACAGAAAAGTTGAAAAGAATTGTCAAAAGAAAGCAACGTCAAACCACATTTGTATTTTACCAGAAAAACAACATGAACATTACATGTAGTTACCAAGTGTTAAGTATGACTTCAGGGTATCCTTAAATTTAAATATATACTGAGGTACTTGTCACTCTGGAGGACAGCATATCTGACTCCCAATCTTCATTGGAAAGTAGGTGTAGAGAGAAGTCTTCAGTTAGGAATTGAGCAGGAGAGATTTTGAATAAATTATCAGAAATGAAGGACTAGATTCTGCCCTCATAATTCACTAGGGCCAACTTTTAGTTTTCTATCAGCCCTAATATAGGCTGCAGATCACGGACTACCTTAAAGGTTTCTTGGAATGGTTAGATGTATGTAGAAGTATCCTGAGAGCCACTTTGGACTAGTGGTGAAAGCTCAGGCTAGAAACAGGAGACTGTGAGTTCTAGTCCTGTCTTAGAAAGCCAGCTGGGTGATCTTGGGCCAGTCATTCTCTCTCAGTCCATTCCACCACACAAGGTGGTTGTTGTGGGGAAAATAGAAAGACGAAAGTATGTTGAATATGTTCACAACCTTGGGATATTGATAAAAATGTAATAATGATGGGATTAAATAAAATAAATAAAAAAATATTCTGGCAATTAGCAATTAGTGTATGGTTGATTTCCCTGTTCCCTAACCGACATGTCTGCCTTTAACTTAGCCCCAGCCCAGTGGTGGATTGCTATGGTTTTCCCCGATTCTTGCGAATCAGTACTGGAAATTTTGAGTAGTTCGGAGAACCGGTAAATACCACCTCTGCCTGGCCCCGCCCCCAATCTATTTGTTGCCTCCCAAGTCCCAGCTGATCGGCTAGAAGGAAAAAAACTGTTTAAACTCTTGCCGCGGGGCTTCAAAGGGCCGCCCTACAGCTGATCAGTGGTAAAAGGCAATGTGGTAGTAGACCAGTGTGCTCAAAAAACAAATGGGTAGACCAGTACTGCTCTACAAGCAGTTAAAAGCCTGGTAGACCAGTACCTCTGCTAAATCCTTAAGAATTGTCACATGACCATCAAACCATGCCCACAAAATAAGCCACGCCCACAGAACCAGTAATAAAAAAAAATTAGAACCTGCCCCTGCCCCAGTCCATATCTGAGACACCTTAAGGGTATTCTTAGCTATTGCAGTTTGTCACCTGATACATTTTTTATTGCAATAAACTATAGCATGTAGTTTTTCCAGCGGTCATGGACAGGAGCTGTCCAGTTCTTGGCAATTTTCAAATACATGCCCCCTCACTCTGATTCATAGGAAATATTCTCCATGGCTATTTTGATACATAATTTCTACAAAGGCAGCTGCCCACTGTTTCCAAAGATCTTTCCAAAGTACATTGTGACAAAGCACTTCTCAGGTATTAGAGGGTTCCATATAAACCCGTCCCTCTCAAAATCATTTTTTTAAATGAGGAAAGCAAGCCAACTTCTGCCACCTGTGTGTTGCTGGTTACATTTGGGTGCAATACAGGTAGTTCTTAATGTACAATCATAATTCAGCCCGGAATCACAATAGTAAGTTGTGCCAGTCATCAAGCGGGTTATCACATGACTGATTTGATTTTATACCAATAATTATTAACAATTCTCTGAGTGAGGGTGTCTTCCCATCCACCTTGAAAGAGGCAGTGGTAAGGCCCCTCCTCAAGAAGACCTCCCTGGACCCGGTTGTATTAGCTAATTATTGTCCAGTCTCCAACCTCCGCTTCATGGCGAAGGTTGTTAAGAGTGTGGTGGTGCAACAACAATTTCCCCGGTACCTAGATGAAGCTGTCTATCTAGATTCATGCCAGTCAGGCTTCAGGACAGGATTCAGCACAGAAATGGCATTGGTCGCATTGGTTGATGATCTCTGGAGGGCTCGGGACAGGGGTTGCTCCTCTGTCCTGGTCCTCCTAGACCTCTCAGCGGCTTTTGATACCATTGATCATGGTATCATGCTGCGTTGGTTAGAGGGGCTAGGAGTGGGGGGCACCGTGATACGGTGGTTCTCCTCCTTCCTCTCTGACCGTACACAGTCTGTGTTGAAGGGGGGACAGAGGTCGACCTCGAGGCACCTCACTTGTGGGGTGCCGCAAGGGTCAGTCCTCTCGCCCCACTTGTTCAACATTTATGTGAAGCCACTGGGTGAGATCATCCGTGGTTTTGGGGTGAAGTGTCAACAGTATGCGGACAATACGCAGCTGTACATTTCTACCCCGGACCACCCCAATGATGCCCTTGAAGTGATGTTTCGTTGCCTGGAGGCCGTGCGGATCTGGATGGGGAGAAACAGGTTCAGACTCAACCCCTCCAAGACAGAGTGGCTGTGGTTTCCAGCGCCCTGGTATAGCCAGCTGATGCCATCATTGGCTATTGGGGATGAATTCTTGCCCCCCTCAGAGAGGGTTCGCAACTTGGGTATCCTCCTCGATACATGGCTGTCTTTAGACGACCATATGACAGCTGTGGCCAGGGGGGCTTTTTATCAGCTTTGCTTGATTTCCCAGTTGCGTCCCTTTCTGGACCAGGACACCCTGCACACGGTCACTCATGCCCTCGTCACTTCCCATCTGGACTACTGTAATGCTCTCTACATGGGGCTCCCCTTGAAGTGCACCCGGAGGCCCCAACTGGTCCAGAATGCGGCCGTGCGAGTGATTATGGGAGCGACTCATCGGTCCTATGTGACACCTCTCTTACATGAGCTGCACTGGCTCCCGGTGGTCTTCCGGGTGCATTTCAAGGTGTTGGTCACCACCTTTAAAGCGCTCCATGGCCTAGGACCTGGATATTTACAAGACTGCCTTCTGCCACCAATTGCCTCCCATGGGCCGGTATGCTCCCACAGAGAGGGCCTCCTCAGGGTGCCGTCAGTCAAATTATGTCAACTGGCAACCCCCAGGGGAGGGCCTTCTCTGTGGGGGCCCCTGCCCTATGGAAAGAACTGCCCCCGGAGATACGAAGGATCCCCGACTTCCGCGCCTTCCGTCGTGCTCTGAAGACCCTACTATTTCATCAAGCCGGTCTGATGGAACAATGACTTTTAATGGGTTTTTAAATTGGGATTTAGTCTTGGGTTTTTTTAATCAATGGCCTAATTATGGAATTGTTTAATGGTTTTTAAATTTTTGTGTTGTTACTGTTTTATTATGGCTGTACACTGCCCTGAGTCCTTCGGGAGAAGGGCGGTATAAAAGTGCAATAAAATAAATAAATAAATAAATACAATTTTTGCAACAGTCATTATCTGAGTCATGGTGGTCATTAAGTGAATCCGAAGTTGTTACCCAAACCCATTGTCCACGATGGGCGTTTTTTGGAGAAACTGGAAGCAGACAGCAGTTTGTGGCAAAAAGAGATCGTAAATCATGCTCCCTTAACTGAAGGACATTACTAATGACTGTAAATGTGGGCCAGTTGCTGGGTGCTCAGAATGTGATCAGCTGACCATGAAAGATGTTTGTGTGTTGTGGTTATTAGAACTTCAAAACCAAGTTGTAAGCACCTTTTTTTGAGGGGCAGGGGGTTCATCTTTACTTCAAATGGTGGCTAAGTGACTGATTATAAAAGTGGAAAAGTGGTTTTCCACTTTTTTCTGTCAACACAGAGTTTCATATAGCCATACTCTTGTCTGTTTTTATTATTTTGGTGGTAGTAGGGAACATTTTGCCTATTCCATTGTAGCTTCACATTCTCACTATTTCCAGGCCCTTCTGTCCATAAGGACAGAGATGGACTTGCTGCTAGCTCTCCAATTTTATTCTAAAGGCCATGTTATAATTTTGATGGAGCTAAAGTTTTAATGAGTTCATCTCTGTAGCCTCCAAAAGATATTTCTAAACTAACCCTAGACATGTCGGGCAAGGATGGGTTTTACTTATCTTTACTACCGGTTCACAATGGGACTGTGCCTGTGCTTCACTCACGCATGTGCGCTCTTCTGCACATGTGCAGAAGCATTTTCATGACATCAGGGTCAGTGGGTGGGGCCTCCCGCTGGTTTTACTACCAGTTCTATAGAACCGGTGCGAACCGGGGGCAACCCACCACTGATGTAGACAATTAACATATTTAGGATCTACCTCTACTTATTTTGGAAATATTGTTTCATATTTCCAGTACATAAGTTGTGTGCATCTCTCCCCATGTGCCTACTTAGCATAGAATAGAATAGAATTCTTTATTGGCCAAGTGTGATTGGACACACAAGGAATTTGTCTTTGGTGCATATGCTCTCAGTGTACTTAAAAAGAGAAGATACATTCGTCAGGAATCATAAGGTACAACACTTAATGATAGTCATAGGGTACAAATAAGCAATCAAATCATACTAAGAAACAATCAATATAAATAAGGATACAGCAACAAGTTACAGTCATACAGTCATAAGTGGGAGGAGATGTGTAATAGGAACGATAAGAAGATTAATATTAAGAGCCTCAAATAGCTCAACAGGCTAGATAGCCTGTTATTAATATCCAGCTGTATGCAATTATTGCAAGTTTGAGGCTCTAGGTTGACTCAGCCTTCCATCCTTTCTAAGGTAGGTAAATTGAGGACCCAGTTTGTGGGGGCAATAAGCTGACTTTGTATAAATATACAAAAAGTATGAAGGCTATTGCTTAACGCATTGTAAGCCGCCCTGAGTCTCTGGAGAAGGGTGGCATATAAATCTAATTTTAAAAAAAAAAATTAATAGTAATGCAGACTTAGTGAATAGTTTGACAGTGTTGAGGGAATTATTTGTTTAGTAGAGTGATGGCATTCGAGGGAAAACTGTTCTTGTGTCTAGTTGTTCTGGTGTGCAGTGCTCTATAGCAGTGATGGCTAACCTTTTTGCCATTGCATGCCAGGAGCGGGGGGGGGCAGGGGAGGGTCGTGCGTGCAACCCCTACCCCCCCCCCCCGCTCCTGGCACATGACGGCCTGGTAGGCCTGTTTTTCTTTCTTACCTGGTTCCAGATCATCTCTATTTCTCTGGGAAGGGTGAAAACAGCCTTTCCCACTCCCTTGGAGGCCCTACGGAGGCTGAAAGGGCCCATTTCCCAACTCCCGGTGGGACAGGAAATGACATTTTTTGCTGTCCCCAGCCTCCAGAACCTCTCTAGGAGTCTCTAGGAGCCTCTGGAGGATAGGGACAGCAAAAAAGTCACTTCCTGTCCCACCAGGAGTTGGGAAATGGGCCTTTTCAGCCTCCGCAGAGCCTCCAAAGGAGTGGGAAAGGCTGTTTTTGTCCTTCCCAAATAAATAGAGAGGATCTGGAGCCAGGTAAGAAAGAAAAACGGGCCTTTCCCATCCCCACCCCTGCCCTCCAGAGGCAGGAAACAGCCTGTTTCCCTACTTCTGGTGGGCCCAGAAGGCCCGAAAATCAACTGGCTGGTGCGCTCATGCATCCCAGAGATGAGCTGGCATGTCCACTAATATGGTTCCATGTGCCGCCTGTGGCACACGTGCCATAGGCTCGCCATCACAGCTCTATAATGTCGTTTTGAGGGTAGGATTAAGCATTAATTTTCTTGCATTAAGCAAGAAAAAAAAATGTTCCTCCATGTGCCTATTCAGAAACAAACTGTTATGTCCTTATAAGGACACCCGCCTGGGATGGGCTGAAGATCCTTCGGCGGGAGATTTGAATCCCTGTCAGGGGGCGGTGCGTCTGCCGGAGCAAATATAAGGAGAGCTCCGGCAGCGCTCAGACAGTTCAGTTCTCGTTAATAAACGTTGTTACTTGAACTCCGCTGGTCACTTCTTCTTTCCTGCGCCGATCTAACACTGGCGACGAAGGACTAGAGAAGAACCTCCGCGTGGCACGATCGCCATAACGAGCTGAAGTCACTCGACGCGGTCTGACAGATGGCAACGCCGCAAGCGCCGTTCGCCTCGCTGGCTCCTTTCAACCCCAGCCGGGAGAAATGGAGCTCCTATATGATTCGTTTCCACCAATTCCTCCGGGGAAACGGCTACAACAATCTAGACGATGAGAGGAAGAGGGCTCTCTTCCTCGCTCACTGCGGCACCAACGTTTTGGAACTCGCCGTCAACCTCGTCGCACCCAGAGACATTGAAGTCATGTCCTGGGTGGATCTGCAGACTGCCCTGCAAGACCACTATGCACCGACGGGCACCCCCATATCGAATCGATTCACCTTCCGCCAACGGAACCAGAAGGAAGGCGAATCGCTTAAAGACTTTGTGGCGGCATTGCGTCAAATCACAGCAAACTGCGAGTTTGAGAACGTTGACAATGCCTTACGCGACGGGATCGTCTTCGGGATGAGAGATGCAAACCTCCAAAAGAAGTTCCTGAGCAGAAAAAGACTGTCCCTGAAGGACGTTCTTGAGGAGGCTACGGCTGCTGAAACATCCGAGACCGCCGCCGCTGCCATGCTCCGGTCCCGAGGGATCCATAAGATCCGCAAACCGTCATCTGAATCGTCCGATGACTCTGCCACACCAACCGACTCAGAGGGGGAGTCGACCGTTTTGAAAGTTTCCCACCCTTCTAGGCGGGAAATTCAAAAAGATGGCCGCCGCGCCGCTCAGTGCGGCAGTTGCAAGGGACACCATCCCCGCCAATCCTGCCGCTGGCGTGATGCAACCTGCAGACGCTGCCTTAAGAAGGGGCACATCGCTGAGGCATGCAGAGCCTCTGATCCGGTTCCAGAATCGCTCAAGCCCCGGAATCCGGAAAACCGCCGCGACTCCCAGAGGTCATCCAAACGGTCCTCACTCCAGCACAACTGCGACGACCGCAACAGTTCTCATGGCGGCGCTGTGAACCAGACAACGATCGCCCTCACCAGCTCCAACAGTGCCACAAAATTCCACGTGACACTGTTGGCAGAAGGCTTGCTGTGCACAATGGAAGTCGATTCTGGCTCCGTCTACTCTATCATAGACTGGCACCAGGTGAAGAGGCTGAAACTGACTCTCACCAAGCGCCACCTTGAGCCTCTTCACTCCAAGCTGGTGGATTTCGGCGGCAACCCCATCGGCGTCATCGGTAGAACTAACCTCCAGATCGCCTTCAAGCAGTTCCAAGGCCAGCTCCCCATAACCGTCGTGGAGCATAGCCGCCCGACCCTGCTGGGCGTGGAGTGGTTCCAGCCGTTGGGGCTTTCTATTGGAGGCATCCACCAGATTAGCTCAGGCGAACTCGACTCACTCATCGGAGAGTTCCAAGAAGTCTTCGATGGTAAGTTAGGGACCTTTTCAGGGAAACCCATCTCTTTTAATCTGGACAAGGGGGTAACCCCAATTCGGCTCAAGCCCCGCCGGGTTCCATTTGCCTTGCGGGCTAAAGTAGACGCTCAGCTAGATAAGCTGATTGCCCAAGGCATACTGAAACCCATCGATCATGCTTCATGGGAAACTCCCATTGTGACCCCCATGAAGCAGGATGGATCTGTGCGCATCTGCGCCGATTACAAAGTGACCATCAATAAGGCGTTGCCGCAGAGCGCATACCCTGTGCCAGTAGTGCAACATTTGCTGCACTCACTCAGCAAGGGCAAAATTTTTGCGAAACTGGACCTGGCCCAGGCTTACCAGCAATTGCCAGTTGATCAGGAAACGGCGGAGGCACAGACTATTGTCACCGATAGAGGCGCCTTTAAGTGCAACCGTCTCCAGTTTGGAGTCAGTGCAGCCCCAGGCATTTTCCAATCCATGATGGAACGCCTTCTCCAAGGCGTTCCAGGGGTGGTGCCTTACTTCGATGATGTACTGATCTCTGGGGACTCAAAGGCTCAACTCCTTGACCGGCTGAGGCTAGTTCTCCAGCGGTTCAGGGAGAAGGGCTTGAGGGTCCGGAGGGACAAGTGCATCATTGGGGTACAGGAAGTCGAGTTCCTGGGCTATCTCATAGATAGTTCTGGCATCCACCCCACCAAATCAAAAGTTAAAGCTATCCATGAAGCTCCCAGCCCCAAAAACAAAGCGGAGCTTCAGGCTTTCCTTGGATTGCTTAACTTCTACGCTATTTTCCTCCAACAGAAAGCCACTATTGCTGAGCCGCTCCATCGCCTGCTGGCAAAGGCGGCTTCCTGGAGGTGGGGACGCGAGGAAGAGTCTGCATTCAGAGCCGTTAAGCAACTACTGACCTCTGACAGTGTGCTCATTCAATACAATGAGACGCTGCCCATCAGACTAACCTGTGATGCTTCCCCCTTCCGGGGTCGGCGCTGTGCTCAGCCACGAATTGCCTACCGGCTGTGAAGCCCCCATCGCCTACTTCTCAAAGATGATGTCTAGTGCTGAGCGCAACTACAGCCAACTGGACAAAGAGGCGTTGGCTATTGTTGCAGGGGTGAAGCGTTTCCATGAATATCTGTATGGACGGCGCTTCACCATTGTCACCGATCACAAGCCTCTCCTGGGCCTACTCGCAGGCGACAAACAGACCCCTGCCTTCATGTCCCCCCGGATGACTCGTTGGGCTATCTTCCTCGCCGGCTACTCCTACAGCCTCGTCCACCAGCCTGGTAAAGCCATCGCGAACGCCGACGCGCTGAGCAGGTGCCCATCCGCCGACTCCGTGGAAGACCCGGCCCCCACGCTCGAGCTGCTGCATATTGACAACGACAGCAACTGTCCGGTGACATCTGCCGACGTGGCGACGCACACACGGGCCGACCCTATCCTCCGGCAAGTCCACTCCTGGGTCCTGAGAGGCTGGCCTGCTCGAATTAACAGCGACGACTTCAGCCCATTCAGCCGCAAGCAAGGGGAGCTGTCCACCATGCGCGGCTGTTTACTATGGGGAGATCGGGTGCTGATTCCCAGCACGCTTCAACGAAGGACTCTTGCCGCGCTGCATAAAGGACACCCGGGCATTGTCCGGATGAAAGCCCTGGCACGGAGCTACGTCTGGTGGCCGTCACTGGACAAAGACATTGAACATTGGGTCGCCAGGTGTAGCCCGTGCCAAGAAGTCAGAGCCGCCCCGCCTCAGTCTGACCCGACGCCCTGGGAAACTCCGAGCTCCCCCTGGTCGCGCATTCACATAGACTTTGCTGGCCCCATCCAAGGGCACCACCTCCTCATCGTGGTTGATGCCTACTCAAAATGGCTGGAGGTCGTCCCCATGGCATCCACCACAACGGATTAACAATAAACGTTGTTACTTGAACTCCGCTGGTCACTTCTTCTTTCCTGCGCCAATCTAACACAAACTTCATTAAGTCCAATGAAATTCATCCTCAAGTAAGCAGGTTACCAAACTTGTGCATGGTCCAGATATGGGATGAATAAATAAAGTCAAATCCAGAAATCTGGCCATTGTAATTGCCATTGTTTCCTTGATGAGGAAAAGTCCATTCAAAGCTGTGAATAAGGAGTGAAGAAAGAGACCTGAACCATTCGCCACATTAAAGTAGTATTTGCAGACAAACGCTTTGTTCCTGGGAATAGTTCAGAAAGTCACAAAAAACAGCCTGGAACTTAGAGATTTGTGGTTAAGGAGCATAAAAAGAGAAAGTGATTCTGAAGCTGTTGTAAACTCTTAAAACTGATAAGAGACTGAAAACAATTTGTCTTCCTTTCCTCCTCAGCATCTCTCTTGGCAATCTTTCTTTTCCACAGGCAAAAAAGGAGAGGAATGCCTTCTCTCGTAGAAGCTGTTCTGCCATCTTGGCCTTACTGGATCTCTTGCTGTAGGTCAGGAACTAGTCAAAACTATGGAAAGGCAAGTTCTTATTGTAGGTACTTTTTAAAACTGCAGGTTTCTCACAGAGAATTAAAAAACTGACTTAGCATACAGAAAAATCCAGAAGCAGGTACTTCCAGCAGCAACACAAAACCCTCTATGGAACCAGAACTTTTTCCTCCTCCTATAGAATGCTTAAGGGGGACGTGGTGGCTCAGTGGCTAAGACATTGAGTTTGTTGATTGAAAGGTCGGCAGTTCAATGGTTCGAATCCCTAGTGCCGCGTAACGGGGTGAGCTCCCATTACTTGTCCCAGCTTCTGCCAACCTAGCAGTTCAAAAGCACGTAAAAAATGCAAGTAGAAAAATAGGGACCACCTTTGGTGGGAAGGTAACAGCGTTCCATGTACCTTTGCCATTTAGTCATGCTGACCACATGATCACAGAGACGTTTTCAGACTGCACTGACTCTTCGGCTTTGAAATGGAGAGGAAAACTGCCCCCTAGAGTCGGGAATGACTAGCATATATGTGCAAGAGGAATCTTTACCTTTATCTTTATAGAATGCTTATTTGCTGAACGTAACTCTAAACAAACCTATTCAATTGGTAAAACCAAGAACACTAGAAAATTCCTGGAAGCCCGGCACTCAACAATTCAGCCATCAACAGGTACATAGAGATAAACAACATCTAGATGCTATTCAAAAAAGACAATCAAAAGGCCCAAAAGGAAACAAAGGGATAAGTAGAGATTACTAGACCAATAATCAAGCAGAAAACAATATCCTAACCAAGGAGCTACCAACTCAGACAAACAATCAAACACTAAACAACAGCCTAAGCAAGGAACTGCCAAGACCACTCTCCACCCCCAAAGCCATTACAGTAATACATAAACAGAGAGCAAACCCCACTCTTCATCTCTGGAGGGGGGGGGCAATATAAAAAAAATATTCCGTATGAGCTGAGACTGTCTCTGTGGATAAGAGGCCACCAAAATCACAGCTCATGTCCTCTTGTGAGTCACTCTATGGGAACTCATGGACTCATATAACACCTTAACCAATCAAATATCCTGGAAACTCTGATCATTTTTATTGTTGTCGGATCAGTGTGATTCAGTCTCTCCGAATGTAGTAGATACGTTTTGTTACAATGTCTGTAAAATTAGGCAGATTTTGGCCCTCCATTGATTTCACCATCAATTATAATATATTACTATGCCTTCTTCTGTTTGGTTCTGTTCAGTTCTGCTTTATTTTAATGTTTAATTTTTTGGAGCTGGTCCTAATAAAGATTGACATGAAAACCCCACTCCCTTTCTAGCACTGATGATGTTACCTAATTAGGTAATGAAACGTCTGCAAGAAAACAATCAAGCTCAGAGAGCATCAAAGACCCCACAGTTCAATCCTAAACTACAAATATTCTATTCCACTTGGGCCAATTAAGTTCAATAAGGTATTTCTCAAAAGAAGGTATTATAATCAGAATCTTCTTAACAGAAGCAGAATTAAACCACACGGACTGAGTTTGTAGCTTTGCGGGGGCTCCTAAAAAAAGACAAATCCATCAGCTCCACCTCCTCACCTTCTGACCATTGGCTTACAATATATAAATACAATTTCATCAGAAAAAGCACATTTATAATTGCCTGCATTAGAACTTCACCCAAGTTGGAGCACATTAAATTATTTGCTATCTTCCACTCTGTGAGCTAGCAGAAAACTATGCCAGCATGATGCTTGATTTCCGTTACTTGAATGATTCTGGATGGATATTGTTGTGCAGCCAGGCAGTAGAAAATATGTCCATTTCAAGACAATCACCATACTATTCTGTCCCAACTTGACACTATTTCACCAAATCATTTATTGTGAACATATACAGCATTCTAAGCAGCAAAACTTCTTAAATGTGCTCCGGGATGGAAATTAAGAGGTCCATGTTGTTCTTTTCTCAGTTTTAATTTTAGCTCTTTAATGAGGCATATCCTAGGACCAAATTCAACATCTGCCCTTTAGAGTTTTAGGGACAGATCATCATGGAGAAAATCTGTCTGTGTGGTTTCTACAAGTCAACACTGACTTGATGGCACATAATTAAACCAGTCCATTTGGAGTTTAGTACTACCAACTGGAAACATCCATGTGAAAGAGGCAGCATTGTTGACAAATATGCCAACATTCATTTCAAGCCATTCAGTTTTACGGTTTGTAAGGACCAGGCATTTTCCAGTATGGATTGCTGGCAGTGCAGGTAGTCCTTGATTTATGATGATAATTGAGCTTGGAATTAAAGTTATAAATTGTGGCAGGCATTAAGCAGGTCACCATGTGACCATACCCAATTTGATGACTTATTGTGAGGTTCATTAAGCGAACATGGCACTTAAGTGAATGTCCTACTCATTAAGCAAAACTGTTTTCTTCAATGAAGAGTTTTTTGCCAGAAATTGGAAGTTAACACAAAAACTGCCAAAATCCATCCAGAATCAAGACCACACGACAGTGAGATATTACAAATAGCTGTAAGTGTGAACCACCTACCATGTGCCCAAAATGCAATTTTGTAACATTGTGTCAGGGGTGGGTTCTAAATTTTTTTACTATCAGTTAGTGGGCGTGGCTTATTTTGTGGGTGTGGCTTGATGGTCATGTGACAATTATTTAGGATTTAGCAGAGGTACTGGTCTACCAGCTTTTAACTGCTTGTAGAGCTGTACCAATCTACCCATTTATTTTTGCAGGCACTGATCTACTCATGTATTTTTGCAGGCACTGATCTACCCATTTATTTTTGCAGGCACTGATCTACCCATTTATTTTTGCAGGCACTGATCTACTCATGTATTTTTGCAGGCGCTGGTCTACCCATTTATTTTTGCGGGCACTGGTCTACCCATTTATTTTTGCAGGCACTGATCTACTCATGTACTTTTGCAAGCATTGGTCTACCCATTTATTTTTGCAGGCACTGGTCTACTCATGTATTTTTGCAGGCATCGGTCTACTCATTTGTTTTCTTTTAACATTGATCAGCTGTAGGGCGGCCCTTTGAAGCCCCACTGCAAGAGTTTAAACAGTTTTTTTCCCTCTAGCCATCAGCTGGGACTCAGGAGACAGCAATAGATTGGGGTGGGGCCAAATAAAAAGTAAGAGTAACACGGGGTGGGGGGTGGGGGGCAGAACCGGTTTGGTGACATCATATTGTCACTGCTACCGGCTCGGCAGAACCAGGAGGAACCCACCACTGCAGTGTGTGTGTGTGTGTGTGTGTGTGTGTGTTGGAACACTGGAACTGAGGGATAAGTAGTTCTGGGGTGGTTTGTTGAAGGTTCCATTAGTCGCTAAGTGACTGGTCATTAAGTGAGAACTACCTGTATGAACAATTTAGCAAATGAAATAATGAAATATATTTGCAAGAGCCTCTTTGAATATTTGTGATGTAGTCGTTTTTCTTTTATCCCCTTAAAAAGCCATGGAATGTACAATGCAAAGAATCCAGAGTAAATAAGCATTCTGAAAATAATGGCAAACTGCCTTTTATCAGTAAATGAAAGAAAAAGAAAAAATACAGCTTTTGGCTTAACTACTTGCAACAATAAAGGCATTTTTATTTTACTGAATCCTGATAAATCTATTTGGATAAGAAGTATTTTGGGATTCTCTAAGAAAACTGGTGCCACAAAAAACAAAAATTGGAACTATTTATGGAAGAAATGAAGAACAGTTACTGTGACCATAGATAAAATCCACCTGAATCCACATTTCACAAACTACAGGCTTGTATGCAAAGAATGGATGGCTTGTAGAACTAAGTCAGCAAACGACTTATGTGTTCCTGATAGCATGTGATGTGCAAAAAACTAGCTGTGGTATTTAGAACAAGAGGTTCAGTAGGAGATGTTAATAAAATAAGGGTAGGAAAAGAGAAGTCTGTATAGAAAGTAGGACAAGAGCTTCCCTGCTGTACCTCTTTAATGAAGTTTCATCCATTTCATGGCTCCTGGCCCCATCTTCAACACTTCCACAAAAAATGTCACAATCTTTATGGGGGGGAAGTGTGGAATGTGCCTTAGCCGCATCTTGTGCACCATTTTACAGTTCAAGTTCAATTAATTAAGCCTTTATTCTACATGCATCACTGACCCTCATTCACTTACATACCTATGGCGTAGCTCGAAGGGGGAAAGTCAAGAAGCCAGTAAATAAATATATATAAAAAAGAAAAGGGCACATTCTTAGCGTTCTCTTTCATTAAACACTTTTGCAGGAGATGCTAATATGCCTTCGGAGAGATTATATCTGATATAGTTTTGCAAATTAGGACCAGTGCTTTATTGTATTTGAGGGGGTGGGGGTTGAATAGCTTTAATTAAAATAAAGAAAGGGCAACCTCTTTTATGCATGATGGAATAACAGATGCACTATACTAATGATGGAAGGAAAACAGGGATAAAGTGAAGAAAATGAGAATACAAACTCTGCATCAGAGAAGTGTGAATGAGCTGGCAATAGTATTTGTGTTTAAATGTGTTCTTTAAATAAATAAATCATTGACACTTACATGGTTGCATATAACCATAACGGGCAAAAAAACCCTTTAAAAATAAAATTCTCTTTTAGAATAAGAAGGGACATTATTCTTTGGTTATTCAAAATATATGACATGAAATAGGAGAATTATTTTTGATCATGCCCAAAATATTTGTTCCAAAATATATAATGCACATTAAGAAAATGGAAAATAATTTTATGTTTTCTTTCTTAAACGAGAACAAAACTATATGGGCAAACTTAGATAAAAGCTCATCCATGCTTGCTGTGGCCAATGTGACACTTTATCATTTGTAAAAGACATTTCCTTATGAAGAAATGCCTTTTACAAATGAATGTTGCTTCAGTCTTTTCATTAGCCTGCTGATTGGGCAGCCTGAAATAAACTCAAAGTGTTCTGGTGCAAAACATAATGCTTTCCTGTTGTTCCTAAGTACACAAAGAAGACCCTTGGGTGCTATAGCACTTAGACTTATATACTGCTTCACAGTGTTTTACAGCCCTCTCTGAGTGGTTTACAGAGTCAGCATATTGCCCCCAAAAATCCGGGTCCTCATTTTACTGACCTTGGAAGGATGGAAGGCTGAGTCAACCTTGAGTGTGGTGAGATTTGCTCTGCCAAACTGCTGGCAGCCAGTGATCAGCAGAAGTAGCCTGCAGTTCTGCACTCTAACCATTGTGGATGATACGATCAGGGTTCTCATTTTGGTCCAGTAGGTCTTCCATGGGACCTTACCCTTTCTCTCCAAGGCTATTTCTGCTGTGGTTTCCAGATAGACCGAATGGCTCTCTCTCTCACTTTTTTTTTTCCTTTGGGTATTGGGTTGGGTTTGGTCTCATATGAGACCAAATGCTGTTGTTGAGACATGATATTCTGTGGGCCTAGTGCTTTTCACATTGACCTACTGTCCTCATTTAAGAATAGGATGTATGCACCTTACTATAACTATTATGAATCTTCCCTATTCCCGCTAGTATGAATCTTGCCTCTGCATCCAATGCTATAAAGTTCACCAATCTTATGAAAAGACTCAATCTTTTTTATTTTTTATTTATTTATTAATTTAATTTATATGCCACCCTTCTCTGGAGACTCAGGGCGGCTTACAATGTGTTAAGCAATAGCCTTCATATTTTTGTATATACCTGCTTAGTAGGTATATTACTATTCGGCCTCACCTAAGCGGTGTTCTTTTTTTAAATAAAAATTCAGCTTATTGCCCCCACAATCTGGGTCCTCATTTTACCTACCTTGAAAGGATGGAAGGCTGAGTCAACCTTGAGCCTGGTGAGATTCGAACTTGCAGTAATTGCAAGCAGCTGGTGTCACTTTAACACCACTTTAAGCTGCTGCACCACCAAGGCTCATATAAATCTATTTTATTCAGTTAATGATTTCATAAAGTAGGCCTACTGTATGTGTTGGGTGTTCCTTTTTAATAGGTCATGCATATTTCTGGAGGTCCAAAGATGGGACAAGTAACCAACATAGCTCGTCACCTCTGCCCACATTTCTATCCATATAAAGATTTGCTTGATCGAGGAGGGCGAGTCAGTGTGGTTTCAATCAAGGGAAATGAACGGGAAGATGGTATAAACTTAATATTTTTATCAAAGTTTCATAAATTATTATTTTATAAATTATGTTCTTGAAAACAAGAGTGTTGTTATGGATCAAATATTGGATGTGTATGTCTACTCACCCTTAGAGAAGGAGACCTTGATCCAATTGTAATTTCTTAGCAATTCATAATTTCTTAGTATATAAAAGTTGCTATACTGGTATTATGAATGAAATAACCTCATATAAGCTTCCTTAGATAATTTAGATAGAGAATGGAGCATAATTGTGTTAAAAATGAGATCAGCACACCATTAAAACATCAGATTATCTATATGTATGAATAATGAGCATTTTATCTTGGCTCCAATGTGAAATTAATTAAGGAATTTTATCTCATACTATTGTAGGATATCTTAGTGCATTCTTTGTGGGGACTGTACTTTTCAGCTACAAACCCTGTTAATCCATGAGACATTGCATGTCAGAAAAGAGGTTCAAAATTTGCAAATTTCAAATGATGGTAAACCATATTAGGATTTTTTTTTTTAATATGAAGAAGTATGTAAATACTTTTAAGAAGTAAATATATCAGATAGGACTTCGATGGGGGGATGGATGGGATAAATTATTATATGAAACAGCCATTTTTTTTAAAGAGCAGTTGTATGGATTCTAGATATAGTATCTAATTCTACTGCTTGTGAAAGTGATTAAGTCAATTATTTATAAAAGATGAATGACATAAATTATATAATATTCCCCAAGCCCCGTCAATACATTTTGATTTAACCAAATCTTTTCTTTCCTCTGTGGCTACTACATACAGTAATTCTTATTTCTATCTAAGAGCCATATGAATGTCTTGGAGGCCTCCTGCAAAACTGATTCCTGATTTCTCAAAACTAGTTTGAAGGCAATTCATATTTGTATTTACTTCTTTCAGCCGTGAGCCAAATCTCAACATCACTCTGACCTATCACTGATCCAACAGGTGTAAAAATGCTCTTATTTCCCTTCTCTATGACCCAAAGTCAGAGTGGTTAAGATGCTGACCTAGAAAATAGGAGGCTGTGAATTCTAGTCCACCTTAAGTATAAAAAACATTTAGATGACCTTGGGCCAATCACTGCAGTGGTGGGATTCAAATTTTTTTTACTACCGGTTCTGTGGGCATGGCTTGGTGGCATGGCATGGCATGGCTTGGTAGGCATGGCAGGGGAAGGATACTGTAAAATCTCCATTCCCACCCCACTCCAGGGGAAGGTTACTGCAAAATCCCCATTTTCTCCCAATCAGCTGAGTCTCAGCTCCCTATCCCACACAGCACGGAGACAGCAAGAGAACACAGCCGGAAACATCAAAATGATGTTGAATGCTGGTTTAATGCTTCGTCAGTTATGAGACAACGCTTAAAATCCCCTTAAAATCCAAGAAATAATATTTATTGAGATATTCCTGTGGAGAACTAGTTCTCTACAAGCACTGTAGTACTGTACAATCATAGACTAGGATTACTCCAATTTGAGATAAACCGGTGCAGAACCAGAAATAAAAGTGAACTCTTAAACAGAGTGAATATTAATGGCGGTCACACAGTGAATCGCTTCAAAGACTCTGGAAGGATGTAATTATTTTTTTGCGGCCTATCCTTTCTTTTGCTTAAAAAGATACACTTACAGAATGTCATATCTGTTTGTAGGAACATACACGCTATATCTTTCTTTTCTATATTCTCATTGTACCATTAAAAAACAATTCTCAATATCATTTTTGAGGGGCATTACTAATATTAGATGCATCCCATTTTTATAAGCACATGTTTTTGTACAGTACAAAGGAGAAGCTCCACGCAGAGACAAAATTGCCCAAACTGGAGACATATAATTACTTGTCTTCTCTAACAAGTCCTTTAGAAGGAAAGCGATTAGTACTGAAAAAGGAAATACAATCCATTTTAGTGCTTTGCTCCTATATAATTTCCAGACGTGCCCCAAAATGACTGAGCTGATTTAATAAAGCAACAATTCCTGGGCTTAGTCTATTTCTTGGTCTGAAGTAATCCACTTCTTGCTGCGTTTTCCTCTTTTCCTCCACCTTGGGGGGTGGGGAGCGAAAGAGAAACAGATTACTGTAAATTTTGGCAGGGAATTCAATTTGCATCATTTTGTTAGAAGTCACATGGGTGAGATTCCTTCCTGTTTATGATAGATTGGAAATGCTTTCCAGATGCTTTTAATTACTCTTTGAAAGCAAGCTGATCCTTAAGGAAATTTCCTTTATTGTTTTTTTTTTTCCTGAACAGCATAAATAAAAAGCCAATAAATTAAGATGCATGCAGCTATCTAATCAAAGAGCCCAACTGAACTATTTGCATTTCCTTACACAATACGGTCAGGCACTTACAAGGACAACCAGACTGCTCATAGACAAAACGAGCTGAAGTGAAATGTACTTTCAGTTCCTGTTTCCAACTGAGCTCATCACCAGTCCCAGCCCCAAGCACATTGCTATTGGTCTAGGCAGCGTAAACTACTTACATAAACATAAACACCTCTTTTCAAGTGTATTATTAAAGTTGAAAGCAGCAGCTAGTTGACAGTGTGCTTTCTAAACTTTGGAGACAGGATCTGAAAGAGAAAAAAGAGATGACGTTGCATTGTGGCTTTGTAGTGCTGATACTGAGCAACGCAAAGGGTTTCCTGTTGAAATTGTACCAAGCTTCCTCGGCTAAGAGCTGAAAGGACGTCCGATGATTTCTTAAGGCCATACAAGTTGAGACAAGACTGTGAGCATAATAAAGACATTTACCAGCAGTGAAAGAATTTGGCAATGGACAATGAATATGAATCTTTAAAAATATACTCTGACTCAACCTCTTTAATCAACATAGGTAAGTATCTCTTCTTTGTAATCAAGGCACAAAACTGCCTCCGTCCTGTGCTGGATGCATTTGGGAAGAGGAGAGAAGGTAGAATGCAAGGGAGGTGATGGTTTGTATGCATGGTGTTTCTTGAAGTATATTCCTCCCAATCACCCATAGGCACACATGCAGGCATGCAGCACTTTAAAATACTATTAGCAAAATGGGACTCTAACAGAGTATAGTCATGCTGAAGTAAAACCCATTCAGGGATGTCCATATCTCATTGCAAGGCCTAAGACACAAATACGAGATAAAAATGAGCTTTATATGCTCACTCTTAGGAAGATTAAAAAGAAAAACCTTTGATAATTTGTTATCTTGATTTCCAAAGTGTGTTTTGAAGGAGGCTGGTATTCTTCAAGTAACTATGAGATATTTGCCAGTTTGGAGAGATTTTTCTGAAAGATTTCCTCACCACTTTGGAGTTTTCATGAAAGCGTCCCTGTGAGAAACTATTGGATATATTCTAGAGGGCACATTAAATTCCTATAGTGTAATCAAAGCATAGTGTGAAACTGCGAAGGTGCTGCGTGATATTTCCCAGAAATCTCAAAGTTGTTAAATTGGCCTTCCCAAATACACCCTCCTCCAGATATGTTTGGATTGTAGCTCCAGAAATTTTAGCTATTTTGTATCTATGACCCAAAAACATTTAAGGACATCCGGTTGGGTAATGATTTTACGGATACCATGGCAAGGCCACAGGAATTTTACAATAGATATGCAAGAGGTGAAGTCTTGGGAAGTAAAGATCAGATGAAATGTTCCTCATTTTGGTACAGGTATAATTCCTAAAAAAAATTACGGTTTAGTGTCCTGGGCCTTCTGACTATTCTTTGATCTGAATATCTATAGTCTGTTGAATCAAGCTCATGTATTTTAATCCTTTGGTCAAGGCAGAAATCCTAATTAAAATATCCCCAACTTTTATATAACAGGGTTTTGCACTGCAGGTAGAAAATTATATTACAGATCCGAAACATGGAATGGTGGCGTAAGGGCCAAAGATTATAATTCTTAGGCCAAACATAACCATTTCCCACATTGTGTGACTGAAGCCCCACCTCTGTTTTACATGTGTCACATCAGGGGTGAAATCCAGCAGGTTCTGACAGGTTCTGGAGAACTGGTAGAAGAAATTTTGAGTAGTTCGGACAACCAGTAGCAGAAATTTTGAGTAGTTCAGAGAACTGGCAAATACTACTTGTGGGGTGGGGATAGAAATTTTGCAATATCCTTCCCCAGGAGTGGGGTGGGAATGGAGATTTTGCAGTATCCTTCCCCTGCCATGCCCATCATGCCAAGCCCACATAACCAATTGTAAAAAAAAAAAAGAATTTCACCACTGTGTCACATGTGTTGAGTCAGATAAAAATGAGGAGAGTGAGCTTCATGTAACCTCTTAACCTTTTAGATCCTCCTCACCGAAAGTAAAAAGCTTCAAAAAACTACTCTGCTCCTTTCCATTTATCACTTAGCTATTGTTTTGGCTACAGTGAAGTTTCCTGTCACTGTCCTGCATGTATACTTTTCTTTATGTCTTCTTGCTTCCCTTGGATCCAAAATACTGGAAAGTTTAACTTTCTTTAGGTTAAGTGATTGGGTCAGATGCCTTTGGTAAAATATTGTTTCCAGCATTTTAATTACCAATGAGGGGGAAGGAGAAACTATGGCACTGCAAGGAAGAAGAGGGGCCCCTAATCACAGAAACTAGTATGCAGAAAAGAAAAGTCAAGAGAGCTGCATCAGAATAGCTGAGGTGTCAAAGGCATGGGAGAAATATCGGTGGACAACAGTTGCACCACATTTGTAAAGAAAATGTTTGCTACCACATTGCATTTCCTCAAATCTTGTGGCCTGGATGTTGCAATAATGGAGTCTGTTTGCATTTGGTTTGTTTAATTTACGACTTTTTACCTGGCATCTTTATTGTTTCTACAGTTTTCTCTTTATTAGATTTTTTTATTCTGCCTTTATTACTTTAAAAGTCACTCAAGGCAGCAAACGTAGACTTTCCTCCTTTTCTCTCCCCCCACCCCCTAGAAACAACATGGCTGAGAGAGAGTGATTGGCTCAAAGTTATCCAGCTGGCTTTCATGCCTAAGGCGGGACTCGAACTCATTTTCCTGGTTTCGAGGCCAACACCTTAACCACTATACCAAACTGGCTCTCTGCAAATGTTTTTGGTGCTGAGAGTCCAGAGTTGATTGCCATGCATATTTTCATAATAAATTAAAAATGTAGAATCCTGACCTTTTTTCATGTGGAGAAAATTGTCCATTTCTTGTTAAGACATAAAGTAGATGGATAGTATATTGATGAATATGAAACCTTGCTATATTAGTTTTCAAGGAAGTTGCTTCTTGAGAAGTTAATATAACTGAACAGGGAAAATAAAGTTGGTTCTGGGCACAGGTTGTTTTGAACCTATTCACCCAACCACTTTTATGGAATATAAAACATATGGCTACTTATTTTATTTTTATTTTTAAAATGTACTTTATTTAAATAAAAGTGGCCTATTGGTTGCACCATTTAAAATAGTGATTTTGTTTCATACCAGCAAGTATCTCTTTCATATAAAAAACCATGTGTCTCCCAGTTGTGAATGTGTATATGCAGAAGAATTTATTTTTATACACATACAATTATAGATATAGGATCTGTAGCAACTGCTTCTAGTTCCCAAAACCAAATATGTTTTAGAGGTCAACAAATGAGGGATGCCAGACAGAGAAAGAAAATACAGCTGTGGTATGTAGTAATTACAGGAATAGTCTTGTCACACAACAAGAGAAACAACAATACAAACTAGGCTTTATTTTAAAAAATGCTTATTAAAAAGAGGATGATTGAATTACTATCCAAAATAGTCAAATGCTGATTATACAAGATGTCAGTTTCACCTGCATTTTGATATGTCTATAGATTGCTATTAATAAAAACACAAATCAGATTTTCAAGACAATGTTATACGTTACTTCAATTAAATGTGCTTTGGCCGTAATACATTATTTGAGATTAATCCCTCATGTGGCAAAATAAGACATTAACAGCATACTGTCATTTAAAGATTATTTAAGTAAGCAAAATAATTGGTATTATGGGTTGGCATTGGCAACCACTATAAAGGTAGTCCTTGACTTGTAATCATTCCTTTAATGACCATTTGAAGTTACAACTGTGACCTTTGACCATTTTTTACACTTATGACAGTTGAAGCATTCCCATGATCACATGATCAAAATTCGGACACTAGGCAACTGACTCTTATTAATGATGGTTGCAGTATCTTGGGGTCATGTGATCACCTTTTGTAACCTTCTGACAAACAAAGTCTATGGGGAAGCCATGTTTACTTAACAATCATGTTATTAACTGAACAATTGTATTCTTCTTAAATTAAAATGGGGGTGAAGCTATGTTAACTTTTGACATTGTTTGCCACTGTTTCAAGCTTAGCCTCGCTATGAAGTAGAATGAGGCATCTGTCCCAGAAAATGGATACAGATAGTAATTGAGCTCCACACTTATGGTACTATGTCATGATGGCTGTAAAGCAGGTCAATTAATGACTGCCACAGAAAGGTCATAAAATCAAGGAATATTATTTTTTATTTTATGACCTTTTTGTGGCAGTCATTAATTGAATCCTATGATTGTTAAACAAACGCCATGTTGCTAAATGAACCCTGTGGTCATTAGCCAGACCCATTATTTGCTAAGGGGCAATGAAATAAGAAGTAAACATTGGTTTTTGGTAAAACCATAATAAACTGGAGTTATGTAATTGTGGGGTGCTGCAAATGGCCATAAGAACGAGCCATAAGTGCTGAGCCTCCAAAATATCACATGACCATAAGGGGTGGCCCAGTGGTTCTGTCTGGATCACGCGAACCGATAGCGGAGACTGTGGGAGGCTCCGCCCACCTGCCCAGAAGTAATGCATGACTACTGTGCATGCCCAGAAGGCCATGCACATGCGCAGAGGTAGCACTGCGCTCATGGTAGGGAAGGTAAGTGAATCCCACATCTGTGGCTCAGTGTTGAATCTTCAAAGCTGAGTTATAAGTAGCTTTGGGAGTATTTGTTGTAACTTGGTTGCTAAGTGACCAGTCATAAGTTAAGGACTATCTGTATTCTAGAGTTGCAGGAAAGAAAACTGTAGCCACTTGCTATTCTTGCATGTAGTGACAAGGGACAATGGGATAATTGGAAGTATAATGTCATATTTCTCTAAATTAAGTCTGTTTCCTTTACGTGGACTAAAGATCCAAATATCATTAACTTACACCAGTACCTGGAATTTGGAAAACCACATCTCATCTTTTGCTTCAGGAACCAAAATATACCAAAGCTGCTATGCCTGAAGTAAAAAGGAATCATTGCTGAATTTGTGAAAATATGGCCCTTCTCAAGCTTTTTTTATTTTTAATGAAATATTTCAGGCCTCATTCTTAACTGGCACTTTTCCAGATGTCCTGGATTGTAGCTCCCAGTATCCTTAACCATCACTACTGGAAATAAGTGCCTTAAGGTAAACTGTGAAAAAAGAATGATTTCATCTACTTCCAGAATGAACATTCTGGAATGAGAATTCTACGGGAAGAATTCTGAATTAATTGACAGTCCTTTTGCAGTGTTACCTCAGGCTTACTGGATTGTTCTCGGATATGAATCGTTTAAAGGATTAGGAGTTTCATATTGGATTGTAGGTGGGAAAATCTCATTTGCTAAAGGCACCTGATGATGAGAAAAGTGCTGCCATCACTTTTCCTTGTAATTGTGGAAGATTAAATTTACCCTCCCTGAGCAAATGAATGCTATAAATGTCACGAGAAAAGGGATGTGATGATGTTTTCAAGCATTATTTGGATATTCATCACCGGTGAAGGCAATGAATACTAAAATAATGAAGCAGAAACAATAAATAATTCTACGAGTGGCCACTGGTAACACTTTTTACTCCTTGAGGAGTGTGTGACATTGTATGTTGCAGACTCTATACTCTATACATTGCACAGGGATAACAATTGTGCAGTGTATGAGGTAGTCTATACACACGTCATAAATCACAGTGCCCCTGAGAATATGGCCAGGGAGGAATTTGTGGAATGCTTACTACTTAACTCATCCAACAAAGAATATTTATTTGTGCATTAATTTATTTTATTAGCATTTCACAAGCTCTATGGTTTTTTTTTACTGATCACTCTTTGTTCAGAGTTTACAAGCCATGACTTGATGGGGAGTGTAGGTTTGCCAGTTTCTATCCTGATTTTTGTCTGCAACCAATTAGAAAAAGAAATCAGAGCATGTTTTATTAATTTCTGTTTGAGATAACAATTTTAACACTGCAGTGCATCTCTCCTTTTTATCAATATATGAAGGGAGAAAGAGACAAGGAAAAGGAAGATCGGGTTGTGCCCTTTGCTTTTCATCCATGAAATCCATCAGTTTAAAATTAAAATACTATAGAAATTCCTGTCTAAGTGTATTCATTAGTTATTTGTTACAATCAAAACTTGGGCTACAATATTTATTTATTTATTTATTTACTTACTTACTTACTTACTTACTTACTTACTTACTTACTTATTTATTGGTTCGATTTGTAGGCCGCCCTTCTCCGGAGACTCAGGGCAGCTTACAATGCATTAAGCAATAGCCTTCATACTTTTGTATATACCTGTTTAGTACGGCTTTCGCCCCCTCCCCCAAAGTTATGTTCTTTTTTATACAAAGTCAGCTTATTGCCCCCACAATCCAGGTCCTCATTTTACCTACCTCAGAAGGATGGAATGCTGAGTCAACCTTGAGCCTGGTGAGATTCGAACTTGCAGTAATTGCAGGCAGCTGGTGATAGGCCTTGTTAAAAAATTCCAATACCAAAGACAGAGAAAGAAAGAGAGTGAGAAAACCACAGAGATACTAGGGAACAAGTGAGCAATTAGAGAACTAGATATTAGAGAACAAGAAGAGGCCAGTTGTGTACCTTAGAGCAAGACAAGTGCTGAGGTGGTATCTTATATCAGTATATCTGTATTTCTCAGTACATCTCATTCAAGTGTATTACAAGCAGAATAAGCTAGACAAAGAATGTTGGCATTGGTAAAAGCAAGCTTTGCACTCCAGTGGGAGTGATGATATCTGACTTGCTTCAGCAGTTGTTTCCAGAGTGGAGAACTGAACAAGTCAATTAGACTGAGAACCAGCACTGGGTTGCATTTGGACTATGATGGAGGGAACAATCATATCTTTCCCCCCAATTACTATAAACTCCTGAGGTATTTTCTAGTAGCCAGAATTGCCCATGATATTGGCCATTGTTCTGTCATTTAGAACATATGTGTGGAGTGCATCTTATGCCAGTTGGAAAATAAAATACTTGAGTAGTAGATTCAATAAAGCTTTGTGCTACACAGGAACTGTGTAGCACAAGCTGTATGCACTGTATTTTGACAGATTTATGTGATTTAAGCTGATGAATATGATCCACCGTGACACTGGATGGCTCTGGTATATTTCTCCTTCTATAAATATCATGGTAGTAGCTGCAATAAGGACTGCAACTCTTCCTTCTTATTTTGAAAAAGAAATGATTAGAGCAAATAACATTCTCTGTTAATCATTTTTACCTTCAAGCTATCAGAATTCTGCTAATAATTTATAGGACCTTAGTAATGGTAACTGAAGCTCATATGTTGCTTCTCTTCTCCATTATCCCTATGAATGGATAAATGATTCAGATTAAACACACTACTTGTTAAATTGATTCTTCCTAACTCTCAGATCAGATGATTGGCTGGAATAAAAATAGAGGCCTTATTTAAATTCCTGAATTCAGGGTTTTTTTTAAAAAAAAATCAATTTTGCCTCAAGTAACTCAACAGGCTCGGTGATTTCTTTCCTAATTCTTACCTGTTTCCCTTTCTCCTTCCCTCATCAGATATGAGAAAAGAAATAACTTGTCACTTCTGTTCCCCCCTACCACCACCACATTTTTCTGCTTATAATTTTGAATTTCAGCTCTAGATTTCAGCCACTCAGTATGAGCTTTGGACTTGTAAATCAATCATTCTCAAAATATATCCACCCTGTCAAAAAAATGATAAGCCGTCTCTAATACTTCTTTTCAATGGGGAGGTGACACTACAATGCATGTGCCTTTAAATTCTGTTCTATAAATTTAACAGGAGAAGGTTGTATAAAATTAATTGTTTATGGGAAGTAGAGTTCTGTAAAGAAGCAGATTTAATAAAATATACTAATGGAGCAAGTTGTGCTCCAGTGTGAAGATAAACTATGAATTCAAGAGCCATTTAGATTTTTCAATTGAGGCTTAAAAACTCTTTATTGAATATATCACTCAATAAAACTACTTTTAATTCACTTACATCTGAAATTAACATCACAATCATAGGCTAATCTGTAAGACGTAAAATCTAAACCACGTTCCAGCCCTTCTGAGATTTCAGTGCAATTTTGATGCCTCACTCTGTGTACCCTTTACCATTTTTTAAATGTCAAAAATACATTAGTCTCAATTTACGTTTTCAGAACTTTACTTCTCTTCAAGTAATACAAGCAACATATAGATGTTAGCATCTATGTGCTTTAAATATACACAGCAGTTAAGTGGCCAAATAAATAGCAGATAAATAACTTTTTTTTTTTCAGTTAAATATGTCACATACCAACATTTCTCTTCTGGTGAGGTTCACATAACTAAGGCTTTCAAATCTGACTTGTAAAATATGGATTGCCACCAGAAACAGAGATATCCTTTGTTTCCATCAAGTTGTTGTCTGGATGTTTGCAGACCAGACCTGGAGCCCTAGATATAATACTCAAATTAAATTAAAGCAGCAATCATATGCTTTAATATAATGTGTGAATCTAACAGCTTTTGTTTGTAGTTTAATATGTACATGAATTGATTTTATTTATTAAACCACAATTAAAAGAACCATTGATGTAATACAATGTGTAAAGTCTGTTTACTAAATGCCTGACAGTCTTTTTTTCAGAATAATATATACAGTAAGCTGATCAGATGTCCAGTTCCCTCTCTGGGGAACATTCCATAACATTTCCTATTCGCTTTCTCTACAAACCAACAAGTCAAATGGGTTTAAAATGGTCCTCTTTGAAGCTTTAACTATGTTGTAAAAAACCCATAACCGAATGAAATGAACTAGCATTTTAATTGATGATTAAAACATTATTCAAAGCAAGGCTCCTCAAAGGACAAGTAGGATTGGAAGCAGAGAGAAGCAATTCAGCTGGGCTTCTTTCCATATAAACATCAGAGTCAAAATAGGTGCTTCGTATTATATGAAGGAATTATTAATCTAATGTAATGGAACGTAGTAAGGAGGTGTGTTCCCAGGAGGGAAAAAGTACATCTCAGAGGAACAAGAGGCAATTCAGTCCAAAAAGAGAGTGAAGACAGGACCTGCCTAATAGTTCACAGAGTATAGTAGATGCATATAGCAGAGTATTCAGTTTGGCAAGATTTTGTCTATAGGTGTGAAACAATAAATCAGCTTGTAAAAATTGCCATGTATCATTCTTGGTTTGGGGCCTGAAACCTGAGTAAGATAGGGTACTGTGGCATTGTGACTATGGTCAGTCTTTTCTTATCATTTCTTATTTAGCTTCTGTATCACAACAATATATGAGGTGTTTGAACATAATATTTTGCTCCTTCAGCAATAAGGCCTGGATCAGTAATATTATGGGTAGAGAAATCTGCTGACAAGTATTAGACATAAGGAGCATATGCACTCACCAAACTCTTGGTTAAGGCTAATATAAATGTGCATTTTTCTCCTTTTGTTTTCTAATTTGGGGCAGCCATTTGTTTTAATTGTTTAATTTAATTAATCTTAAATGCAAAATAATATTGATTTAGTTTAATTTTGAATATCTAGCCACTTTGGTGCTTGGATAATATTCTCTGTTTCACAAGCCTCCCTCATGATGTCCTAATCTTAACCCCACTTCCCTGGTTTTCCCATTCAATCTTGTGTTTGTCTAGGTAGTGCAAGTTTTAAAGTGATATCCCTCAGGACTTTGTCTTCAGAAAAGGAAAGCTGAAGATGTGCTTCTGGGAAAGGTTCCTATTTTTCTCACTCTACCTTGTGAAAATCTGCTTCTAACCAGGATTTCCAAATTTAAATTAAATTATTTTTGTAAGAAAGAAGGCTGGATAGGAAGCCATATTAGATGGTTCTACTCTAATAATCATTCACCAAGGATTAGGAGTCCCCGAACTGACCTCATCTTGTTGGATAATAGCATAGATAAATACTGTGCTAGATATTACGTGACCATTGTTCCTAATATTGTTCATGCTGGCTGGGGAATTCTGTGAATTGCAGTTCACATATCTTAAAATTGCTGAACATGAAAAATACTGTTCCAGGTAAATGTTAAAAGGTAATAGAATCCACCCCAAAAGGGAAAAAAATTAATAATCCTGAATTTCAGAGCTGGGGACAGCTACAGCTGGTGGCTATTTTTTTCACTGAGACCTTCTAAAAAAGATTGAGGCCCGTCTGCTGCTTTTGTGTGAAGTCATTCCTAATTCACATCTGGTTTTTAAGCTTTTGATTTTTTCCTACTTCAGCTGCCCCTTCAACGTATAATCATAAATACAGATCTTGAGGAAAGTGCCTGGTTTCAAGCTTAATAACGTCAGATCAATCAGATCTTTTAAAAACAGGAAGAACCATGATTTGGCGACCAATCAAATGTTCAAAGTTGTCCATGTAGTCAGCATGACGGACAATGAACTTGGGTTAGACTTCACCTTCATATGTATTGGAGGACTGCAAAACTTGCACGTGGGTTGCATGGAATTGTGCTCATTGCTGAGAAGCTTTTGATTCTAGGATATGTATAGTATTCCCTAAACCTATTTCAAAAGTTATCATTTCAGCCTGATTTAAAAATCTAACCTTCAGTCTGCAAATTCCTTTCAAGTAAATTACCTTCTCTATAAAATTCATAATTTTAAAATGTCTCCCATTCTTTTCAGTGCACCTCAGTATTGCTTTATTGCATCAATCTATTACTATATATCTCTACACATGTATATGTGAAACTATGGTTTTATTTGTGTGTGTATGTGTAAAAAAAACTGATTTCCGTTCCATTAGTCTCTAGAACATGAATCTAGTCACTATTTTTTTCTTCTTTCTTCAGAGAGAAAGTCCACATGCTAAGGGGAAGAAAATACTGTAGCTGATTTGTACTTTCACTGGCTATTTGGTTAAATCTGTCTGATTCTTTTGATGCCTTTTAACTGATTCACTGATTTGTGCATGTACAACACCCAATGGTTTGAAACATATCAGTGAACACTCAGAATCAAATCAATAGGCCAAATTGGTCTGACTTTTGAAATCAGTTCATTCATTTGAATCAAATTGATTCTCCAGACTGAATTGATGATTCAGCTTGCAGCCGACTTTAATTGCATAGGATTACATAGATTATCTCTCCTTTATTAATTTGGATGTTGGTTCTTTTCTAGGGCTCTGCAATCTGATCTCCAAAAAGCACTTTAGAACACACTGGAGTGCAAATGTAGCACTTATCTACAACTCCTTAAAGCAGCTACAACTTTCCCAGCAATTGCATATACAAAAAAATATATATCTTTTGGAGACTGAAGTAATCTTTTCCTTCATAATTTTGCTTGATGTTTTAAATTAACAGATACTTAAAAATGATGTTATTTGGCACCAATTTCCTAATACAGAACACCGTCCGTGTATATATTTTTATTCCACATTTCTACCACTATGGTGTTCTTTAATCTGCAGTCTCATCCCTTGAATTATTGTACCAAATCTTCTTTTCTTTCCTTGCTTTATTTCCCTTGCATGTCTCTATACTTGCTAGATGCTTGCTGTATTCTTTATGTTTTACACCCTATGATTTGTAGTCTAGTAAAGTTCTACCATTGCTTCTGCTGCCTAATAAATTCTAACAACTTTGTCAAAGGTCCAGTCTATATCTTCTGAATTGTTACAGTATTTCATATGGCTTTGAATCTTTGCCTAACTATAATCCCATCTCCTTAATTTTCAATCTGTGAGGAATTATTCAAAACATTGTCTTTCTGAATGCCTTTTTAAATACATGTCTATCAAAGCCTCACATTTTTCTGATGTATAGCTTTTTATATTGTGGTTTAGCTGCATGCTATAAAATGTTTTTATGCATATTCAACAATACTGCTTCTGAATTTTCTGAACACTTTATCCCAGAATTTAACTTTTATATCCATTTTCTCAGTAGTTTATTTTTTATTGTTTTCTTTGCACCCCACTCTGATACCATCAACTATTTCCTAGGTCTAGTATTTCCAAATACTAAGGAAGTGGCACATTGGAAAGTGCAGGAATACATCAGTAGCATTTTTATTGGAATCTCTCCAGACTCACACAACCATTTTGGAAGTTGCTCTTAGATGTTTTGACATATGTATGTACATAGCTGCTTCACTGGGCTGGACATGTGCAGAGTTGCATCAAAAGCTGGGAGCAGTTCACAAAGCCACCATGTGTGAGTGGTAAAAGACACAGATGCTTTAATGAGTTAAAGATATTGGCTTTACATGTGTTCCATTGTTCCATATTTACACAGCTCTATCGTTCGGTATTTACTATGTTAGAACAAACAAAATATAAATATTAAAAAGTTATGATATTTATGTAATTACTTATTAAGACATCTAAATTATATTAAAGTAACCAAAATATCTTTACAATCTCCAAGGCTTGCCACAACTTTTTTGTTTTTTATACATATAATTTTTTTTATTTTCAAAAAACAAAAAAAACAAAAAAACAAAACAAAACAAAAACCCCACAATATAAAAACCATTATCATTCCAGACAGTGGAACAGTCGGTGGCATTTTTTGTGCTCCTCCTCTCTTCAATTTATCACTAAACATTTTAACTTATTTTCAAAAAATTTCGACATCCATTTATATCATAATTATTTCCAATTCTTATTTTCTATCCATTGATAAAATAAATCCCATATCAGATAATATTGTCTATCTTCCTGTTCTCTTATTTCAAATGTCAGTTTGCTTATTTCAGCACATTCCATCATTTTCTAAATAATTTCTTCATCATTAGGTAACATGGCACAACTTTTGAGCACCCCTAATGTTTGGAAATTGAAAGCTGAAAAATTTGACATGCTCTAGTTATTGCATGATATTCTTTAGAACTAGTTCTTTCTAGAATAAGCTATTGAAATCACTTTCCCTTTCCATGAGGGGGCCATTGTGAATAGGGGAGTTTTTGAGGTCTTTTGGCTTAAATTTTGCATTATTTTTTTTCTACAGTAATACTACATTTGACTATTTCAGGAAAGTTTATATTCGTACTGTATTTGAAACCATATTCATATTCTACATTTGTATTTGTATTCAAATGCATATTTGAATTCATATTTATATTAATTTAAATTAATGAATTAAGTCCATTTGAATGGACTTATTCCAAGGGATTTACTTTCATTTCTAGTGTATTTTAGCAACAAAGAAAATAACTCTTTAAGGATGAAGAGCCTAAAATGAAGGATTCATATTCTTCCCTCCCTCCCTCCCTTTCTTCCCTCTTCATTCCCCTTTCTTCTTCCTTCCCCTCTTTCCTTCTTTTTCCTTCCTTGCTCTCTTCCCATCTTCCCTTCTTTTTCTTCATCTTTCCTCATTACCTTTCTCCTTTCCTGTTCCTTCTTGGATGCTCAAATGCAAAAGTGGAAACATGTCTCTTTTTGTTTTGTTGCGCTTTTAGTTTGTTTTGCTATCCCTCTGCCATCAAAAACAGAGGAACTGAGCTCCTGAACAGTTTTTGTTAGGGATTTCAGTAGACAATTATCCTAAAGAAATACAGTATTTTATATTGCACATATTGACAGCAGCACGTATTGCATACACACAATATTGGAAGAAGGAAATATTACCCACAGAAGAGGATTTAATTAAAAAAATTCTGGAATGTGCAGAATTAGATAAATTAACTAAGGAAATTAAGGGGAAAGAAGAAGCAAAGTACTATAAGGTTTGGAGTAGATGGTATGAATGGTTGAAACATAAGGAGATAGGTTAAATGAATGAAGAAAGGAGGGGGAAATGAGTATGATCTTTTGTTAGTAAAGAGGAAATGATACGAAGTAGAAAATGGAACGTCAAATAAGTTAATACTAAAATATTTGTAAATATTGATGTTATAGAAAGAATAGACCGCTGTATATAGCTGAAAAAAAAAGAAAAAATGACATTTTGCTTTATTGTGTTATTTCCTGTTGTATGTATATGTTTGATTTTTAATGTGTTTTAATGTTTAAAATAAAAAACTTTTTATTAAAAAAAAACAGAGGGACTGGGCTCTGTTTTCGCTAGCAGAGGGTTGCAGGAGGCTGTCCAGGCCAAAAATGGGGCCTGGGAGGGCCACATGCGGACCTCCTGAGCTCCATTTTCACTGGCAGAGCCACTATGGGCCGGTCCTTTGCTGTTTTCAGGGCGGCCCTGGGGTCCAGATTTAAGCACCACCCAGGCTGGATCTGGCCCCCGGGCCTTGAATTTGACAGCCCTGAGGTAGAGTATCTTTCACCTATTGTTGGAAACAAAGTTGTTTTGCAGCCAATTAAGGGAAAAGGCAAGTTGATATTGATAGAAATGTTAAATTAGCTACAGTTGCTTCCCATTTTAAGTTTTAGGGCTGGTTATTCCTTGGAATGAGTAGAAGTCAAGAGTTACTTGTTTGAGCAATGGCTAAGTGATGAACAGAGGATTTTTTGCCATCTATCTTTGATAAAATTTTGTCATCTATCTTTGATAAAATTCTGATGCAGACAGCATGAAGCACAAATTATAAAAGTGTTTTTTCTGATATTTTATTAATATATGGTTTTAGCTGAGCCCAAATAGGTTTGCAGGAGGGAAGTTGGAGAAGAAATAAATATTTTGTGTTTTTTCCCCAGAAGTTCTGGCATGATTGTAATGAATTCATTTAATTATTTATGTGAGGTATTAATAGATTGCTTCCTGTGCTGAAGCAACTTGAAATGGTTTGCAATGAAAACAGCAGCAAAATACATTATAAACAATACATTAAAGTAATTTATGGCAATAGCCATTAAAAACAAACAAACCATAAGGTAGTGTCAGCCCTTTGGGGTAGGCCAGATCAAACAAAAGAAATAGCTAGCTATTAAGAATGATCATGATTGTTCAAGTATTATAACATAATCTTCAAATCAGAGTTTCTCTCTAATCCCAATTTATACCTAACAAAAATAAGGTTACTTTGAGCTTCTTTTTGACACTTTTTCTTCCCGGAAGATTAAGTTTATTTTTTTCTGAAATTCTTTCTGTATGTTGATTTCTCCTTTCCCCTATTCCTAGAGTAAATCCTACATTCCATCAAACATAGGGAGATTAAAAATTGTAATAATATACTGAAAATGTATTCTTGAGACAAAGAGTTGAATTTTCCAAAACCACCACAAAGAGGTCATATGTAATACCTGAATTTCGATGAGCAAAGCATTCGAGAGCATCACCTTAAAGATTGCCTACAAACAGCTGTTAAATGACATCCAGTGGTTCTTGGTTCTTGAATTAGAGCCTCCCTCTCATGATTGAGCAGACAGCTTTCAGACTGAAGTCAATTAGATGTCAATTAGAGGGTATTCTGGTATGAAGTAGTTTGAGGGTCTTTGTGTTATAATGAAAACCTTGGATCTTGCTCAGTTGCTAATTGGCGCAGACACTAGTGGGAAGTCAGCATTGGCAAGAAGGCAAATAGAGTGTTGTGATACAAGAGTGGGGCTTTAATTGCGATCCTGTCTTCTGTCTTCCTGACTATTTTGACCCCCTCCCCCCACATACACACAAACACATGTACACATACATACAGGCTCCGTGGATTACTCTAGCACAGGTGTGTCAAACTTGATTTCATTGAAGGCCTCATCAAGAGTGTGTTTGACTTTGGGGGGCCAGGGTGGGCATGGTCAGCTCGACATCACTCGTGTCAGGGGTGCCTGTGATGGCCCGAGCACTTTGCCAGTGAAAATGGGCTCCCAAGCTCCATTTTCAGCTGCAACGGCTTCCTACAACCCTCTGCCAGTGAAAACAGAACTCAGAAGGGCCACCTGCAGCCTTCATGAGCTCTGTTTTCGGCTGCAATGGCATTCTACAACTCTCTGCCAGCAAAAGTGGAGCTCAGGAGGGCCACTCCCAGCGCTCCTGAGCTCTATTTTCACTAGCAGAGGCACCGCGAACTGGTCCTTTGCTGTTTTCAGGGCGGTCCTGTGGGCTGATCTAAGCACTCTGCGGGATGGATCCAGCCCCCAGGCCTTGAGTTTGACACCCCTACTCTTTGGAGATGATCATTCTCATTTGATTAGGCAAATGTAAACTAAAATCACTGCGGAGTGATTTCTCCAAAAACCCTAATTTGGGAAACTGCTTATGGTTTTGATTTTTGGGGTTTTTTTGGGGGTAGAATGTGCCATATTACATGCTGGAGGTTACATCAGAGTGAATCAACTTTGATTCCCAGCTTCAACTCCCAGTTAAAATATTTGGGTATTTCCGCTCTTTTAATGCACCATTCAAAGATCATTGGTCAAAAGTGTTCTACCACTTTTTTCAAAGGGAATTGACAAAAAGAGTAGATTTTCTTGATAATCCCTTTAAAATTAAAATTCAACACAGCTACATTATGGTTCAAGGGCATTAAGGCCTTACTGAACCCAGTTAAAGCTGAGAGATAGAAAGAACAGCTGCACGACATAGCTAACTTCCTTCAGAAAACTTCCATATTGCCACCATTGATGAAAGAAATCCCAGAAGGTCAGAGGTCACTTTAGTTTTGATAATATCACCATTTTTATGTGAATGTTTTGTGATTTAGACCAGGCTTTCCAAAAATTCCGATAGCTGAGGCACACTCTTTAAAGTTAAAAATCTGACACAGATTTAATGTTCACTTCCAAAAATACTAGAATATGGTATCTTTTTCTAACAGTAATGCCTCATAAATGTTTCTGGTTTCCCGGTTTATCAGGGACAGTTTGCCTTTGGTGAATTGTCGTTTTGCTGGCCTGATAAATCCATGTATCTGTTTGTCTTCATGTATAGCTTCTGTGCGGTGCTCAAAATGCTACTAGGTTAAATGGTGCAAATAACTTGCTTTCTTTGTCTTTTTTCTTAAGTTTCAGCCTGAAGGCTATCCCACGTTAAATCCCGGAGTTGTAGGATGGAATTGTCTTTTCTCTAGTCGAAATCTATGTAAAGGTGCACACATAGATATAGTACTGTTTGCTGGTTCGCACTTTGCAGCTGTGGTGATTTGTTTTGAACTGTTGATGGCAGGCTTTACAAAAATTCTGTTTTTCTCTTGTTTATTTTTTACTGAAAAAAATCTTATCAACTTTCAAAGCTATGCACTATAATTGGATAGTAAATGAATGAAGTGTATACTGGGCAAGAGAAGGCATTTGACAGTGATGGAATGGTAGGGGTGTCTCAGATAATCTTTGATGTTCCACTGGACACTTTAGAGATGTCCTCTGGTTACACCCATGTCATTTAGAGGCTGGTTACTTCTCCTCAACCCTTGTTTATGTGTAGGTAATCCAAATTACTATACGCTGGGCATGGAAATTCACCAGTTCTCTGTCAATACTGCTGAGAAGGAGATTTTCCTAGCAACTCTTTAGATGAGCCTTTAATTATTTCATTAGCATACTTCTCAGTGTGTGTAGTTACTCCCAGAATCGCTAATAGTAAGTCTTTGTGCCTAATTGGGGGTGATTGCCTTACAGAGTGCACTGCAACTTATATAAAGCTCTCTTCCAAAGGTTCATCAATTTTGCATACCCGTGTGTTAGCTTTTCTCTCACCGAGGGGGGGGAGGGAGCCTTCTTTCTAAATTTTAGCTAAGACTAAAAATTATGTTAGAGAAACACATTTGTGTGAGACTGTAGAATCAGATCATCCTAATTAGTGTAAATGGAACATTATTGGATTGTGGAAAGTGACTTCAATTGTCTGAACAAAGTGGTTTATGCCGTGCAGGTAATATGGTTCTCTTTAATAAAGTGAAGAAACAACACACAGTTCTCTTTGAAGAGATGCTTCTGGTCATTGTAAAGTCATGTCTGTCATTTTTCATAAAGTAGAAGCTTCTTTTACCCTACTACTGTAGGTTTGTTGCAGGAGGCCTTGAAATGAAACAGCAATACCAATTTACTTTGCTTTTTAAAATAAGAGTGTGTGAGTGAGTGAGTGAGTGAGAACAGTTCGGAAGAATTTTTTTTTTTTTTGCACAAACATCATCAACACTCATTCTTGGATTTGCAAAGGCATAATATACATGTATGCAATTATGAATATATGCAGTTTCTTCCTCTAGAGTAGACTAAGGTTTGTTTTCACATAAGAAGGAAAATGTTTTGTGAGTTTGCTTTAATTTTGTGCAAAACTCACCTTTCCAAGGATGGAGCTTTCTAAGGAACAACATACTATTCTATTTTTCTTCCAGATAACATGGATTATGATGTTTTAGAGAAGACCTGCTAGTTTTCTAGAGGTAAATCTTCTGGAAGAAATAGTTCCTGATGTTCCACATTTGGTCTGAATCTCAAACCACTTCCTGTTTTGGGAGACTACTTTCAGAAAAGTACAGAATTATGTCCATAATGGCTGCATTCAGTATCTTCCAGATTAAGAAAGAAAGAAAGAAAAGAAAGAAAGAAAGAAAGAAAGAAAGAAAGAAAGAAAGAAAGAAAGAAAGAAAGAAAGAAAGAAGCACCTGGTTTTATCTATCATTCTGACTGTTGAACTTTGCACACCCAAAGACAAGAAGAGAAAGCAAACTAGGGATATGTAAGGTGGTGGATTTATTGTTGTCTAGCATTAGTTCTCAAAAGCACTGGCAGAAATTAACATGCTTGTAGCCACGGGGATCTGGCTGACAGGTGAGAAGGAGAAGATCAAATGTCTTGCTTGAAAACGATAGGTTGTAGATAGGAACATTTTTGAAGGAAAGACAATATCCTGCATGTTGCGTTGTAAAACTGCGTTGCAAGGTTTACATTATTGTACATTTGTGTGGCTGGCAAGGGTGGTTGGTTGTTGCTGTAGAGAGGGTGTGCTAGAGCCAAAAGAACAAATATGAACCATGTGGAAGGTCTTACTCATTAATCCATATTCCATCAAAAAAAGAGTGTCAAGCCCTTTGTTCAGGAAAAAGCCAGAAATGAGAACTGGCTTTAATGAATCAACCTCTTCAATAGCAATCTGAGATGTTTACCAGCCAGTGCTTAATATAATTTGCAGCTTACAAGTATATACGGTATACTTTACAGCACACCATAGGACATGTATATGAATGCCTTAATTGACTAAGTGATGCAATTAACTGATCAATGGCTTAAGTATATAATAAGTATATATGGTACATTTGGAGCATACGGTGACAGGCATGAATGCTTTAATTGAATAGCTGGTGCAATTAACTGATCAATGGCTTAAGTGCATATTAAGTATAGAGGTGTGTTAATCAAAGAGTCCAATTTTCTGAATTTTCCTGTTCCTCCACTTTTCTAATTCCGTTCTTTATATACCAGCAACCCTTACAATCCACCTATTCAATCAATGTAGGTGGAGAGCAGAGAACAGAGAAGACATTTGTTTGTTTCCAGCTGGAACATTAGAAAAGCAGAATGTTGCTGGCTTGTCTTTTTCATTTTACAGAAAAAAAGAGGCAGCTTAACTGTATCAAGTGGAGTAAACCCTCTGAAGAGTACAAAGTTGTTGTGTTGTTGTTGTTTTTTCCTGGCAGAAGACTGAAATTTTACAGCCGTGCCATTGAATCATTTAGCTAGAACAACGAAGTGGACTACATACACCTTCAATCTATAGACCAGTATAGCACTTCCAGGAAAAAAAAAAAAAGAGGCAGTATTTGAGTCTAATTCAGGGAATCCCTCATGGTTAGACATTTTGATGCTGTGGAATCCTCATAGGCTTGAAACTTTACAATGTGCCTAAGAAATGTGATTGACAAAATATTGCATGCTGGAAAAATTATCTCAATTCATGCTTGATTTTAAGGTCAGTGTGGGATTGACTTGCTCTAGTTTTACAGGTAGTCCCTAATTTATGACATCTGACAGCTTCAGAACAAGGGCTTTACAGTCCCTAAAGCAGTGGTCCCTAACCTTCCTGGCTCTGTAGACTGACGATGGCAGCAGCAACAGCAGTGGGAAACATGGTTGGTTGGAAAGATGGTTCTGTGCAAGCTTTGCAGGTTCGTCTGCTTATCCAGGGCTTCTGCAACCTGGTTCCCATTGGGCCGAAGCCCAGTACCAGCCCATGGCCAGGTGTTGTGGAGCACCCCCCACATGTCATAAATGTTCACACCACCCCCTGGTCACATAACCACATTTCAAGTGCTTGACAACTGATTTGTATTTACAACTGGTTGCCAAGTCTCCTGTGATTGCATGATTGTCACTTGCAATATTTTCTGCCGGCTTCCCAAGAAAGTCAGTGGTGAAGCTGGCAGGGAAGGTTTCAAGCGGAGAGGATGGGGGATAGGAGGTCTGTTTCCCCAATGCACTGAGGGACCTATAACATTCAAAGAATGGACTTCAAATCTGGCAAAATTGCTAGTAAATGCCAACCTTCTGAGCCATTCAGAATGCTGCCTTTCACTAGCATTTGTGGAGAGGGAAATGCCAGTGCCAGCCTTCTGAAATTCTCAGAAGAGAAGAAATTCTCTTCCAAATCTTCACTTACACAAAATTCTGCAAATGTGATGGCATATTTGGGAATGTTGTTCATTGGAAAGATTTCCTACAGAAAATCAAACATTTACAAATCTTTTCTTCAAGATACTAAAATCTTCTGGAAGAAAGATGGTTAACTATCCTTTGTTTTCTCTGCGGAAACACTCCCTCCCAATGCAATGAATTGGATTACATTATCTTCTCCCAGCAAAGTCACTTGGACAGGAGATACTAGGAACTGTAATCCGACACATTAGGAGACTTGCCAAAGAAAGTAGTTTAAAACTTCTATTTTACAAATGGTATTTATTTAATGTTAATGAATACTAGAATAATACTTCCAAGGTTTTCTTGCAGGACTATTTCAATTTCATATCATTGTGTATGCTGTGTGTGTGTGTGTGTAGGTCTTTGATTATTCGGGTTTTCTCCCGTGTAAAATTGGAAGTGTCTTGGTGACATTTCAACAAAGTCTCATTCGTCATCTTCAGGTTGGTGTTTTCGGCTTCGTACTTCTAGGAGCAATGCTAGTAATGCTAGCAATGCTCCTAGAAGCACGAAGCCGAAAACACCAGCCTGAAGATGACGAATGAGACTTTGTCAAAATGTCACCGAGACACTTCCAATTTTATGTGGGAGAAAACCCGAATAACCAAAGACCTATACACACACACACACACACACCAAACACATTTAAAATTGTTAAGTTTCATTGTGCAGTACTACAGAATGCCATTGGGATTATTTATTCAATTTTTCTAATTGTATAAATAACCTTGGTCAGGAGGGCATCCAGACCCAGCCACATATATTACAGGAATTTGCTCAGGATTTTACCTTTGTAAAGAAATGACTGAACAATGATAGGGCAACATGTCCTTCATAAGTATAAACAGCCAAACTATAGTGCTTTCAAGGCTGGCATGGCCTACTTCTCCACTGGCAAGATGCATAAATCATAAACTGTTAGGGGACTGAGTCATACAGTAGGGAATCCAAAGCTCATAGCCTACGTTTGTGGCACATTCTATTTTATGTACATGTATGTGTGTTCTTAAATGCATAGAACTGAATAAATATGGCACGAAAGAGAATATTGGATAATTTATGCCTTTATCATATATAATAATTTTCCAAGATTTCATATCAAAATTTCCACCATCGAGATACAATTTATCTAACTGTATAATTTTCCTTTCTGTGAGGTTCTTGTGCAGTAATCTATCCAAGCACCTATTATTACAAGAGACAAGAGAGTGAATGGAAATTCATCTATAGATTAATATAATGAAAACCAAAATACTTGAGCACTGCTATTATTCCAATGGAACCATATTCCAAAATATGGATAATCAGATGCTTCATGTAGACTAATGATCCCCCAGGCAACCCTTTTATCCTTTTTCTGGAAAATTCTGTAAATTAAAGATGGTTTCTATGATACATAAGCCTATTGTAAAAAATAACAAAAAAGAGGCTACAAATTTTCAGCATCGTCTAGCTTAGTGTCATAGCATGACTTCCTTGTATCCTAAAGGCCTTCAATGTTTGAGTTAATTGTAAAAGAAAGTGGCCCTCAGTTACAAGAAAAGTAACTTGGCATGATCCAGGCATTAATAATCATGGAAAAACAACTATAACCTTGAAGATTTCCCCAAACTTTAATTTTAGATTATTTTGGAAGCCATATTTCTGGGACTTCATAGAGAATATTTTAACATACAGCATTTGGATGGGGCAATGACTTGAAGGAGATGCTCAAAAATTCAGCCTTTTCAATGGACAAGATCAACCCTAATCTGCTACCCTTGATTTAGAGTCAGTCATGCAACCTTGTATACCCAAAACATAATAAAACCCAAGCAATTTCTATCATCTTTTCAAGAAGAGCATGTGTTTCTCTTTCATGGCTACTTATACATGAAGAATATATATTTTAACTGAGGGAAAAAATACCTTCCTTTGAGGTACACCAGATCAGAAAACAGGAATCACATGCTACTTTAGGCTATAGCAACAGAGTTTTGAAAGCCTGACAGAAGGTCTTTTTCACTTTGTCTCTCACCAAAGACAGTCAAGGTAGTGCAATCTTGAGCTTTTTTTTCACCCTTCCCTGTACTAAGTTCATATTTTCTAGGCTAAGGTCAAGTTTTCCTAATGGTTGCCACATTTTTTTCAAGGTTATTCCAATATTCCTCTAAAATACTAATGAGAAAGTGTTTGTGAAGCCCTTTCCTACTATAGTTCCTTCCCTTTTTTTCAAAGTGAATCTTTTTTATCCTTTGAGAAGGAGGGAATAACAACTAATATGTAGCATTTTTGTCACACGCTCGCTTAGTCCCTTCAAGGCTTTTAAAGTGGTCTGCTTGAAAATCTCATTTTATTTGCAGAGAAGTTATGAAGAAGCAAGCAATATCCTTGTGTACCAAACCCAACTGCATGGAGAGAGTGGGAGGAGGGTTGAAAGGGGGTTTATAATCAGTCTGTTTTTTTCTCTTCATTTTTCTTGAGAAAGACAGGAAATTGAGATTGCTTTATAAAATTAAAAATAAAGAACTTGGCTCCGAGGTGATGGTTCAGTGCAAAACCATACTTACCTGTGCCTCTTCACTTGTTGTTTTCATACTGCAGCATTCAACTGTTGTGTTTCCAATCACTCTTGAGAGGTTTTAGTTGGGCCCTAGTACCTCCTGGTTCCTTCTTTGCACTGACATGATTAAATAGTGGAGTGTGCAGAGTACATAATATGTTGGTGCAGAGGGGAGGAGGGAGAATGTGCTTCTTTGTCAAGAGTTCACTGGAAACATCTGTTCAATCACTGAGAGGCCAAAAAGGCAAGAATAATTTGAGGAAGGGGGAAACAAAGCAATCGAGAAGTTAACACAATGCAGCATACTGTTAACCTTTGAAACACTAGTGAAATGAAGATACCGTTGGCATTAGAAATCAGGCAAAGCAGATGGGGAAAAATGGGACATGTCATTTATCCTTTTATAAAGATATGAGATTTTGGGCTGCAAGAAATCTCGAAGATCAGTGGGTAGCACCAAAAAGTTAGAGTTTTAGGTATATTTTGCTACTATCTAGGAGCACATGCAATTTTTACAGATGATCTTAATCATGTCATGAAAAAGTGTTGTGTTGTGTTCAAACACTACGCTTGAGTTATATATGATAATTTATATGGTAACATTGGCTGGTGGAAACAGTTCTGTCAAAATCCATATAAGGGCACAGAGATGTCTACACCTAATCTGGAAATGAGCTTAGAAAGTATGCAACAACTCAACTCAATGTATTGGACATCTGAAATTGGAAACCACCAATGTAGCTTGTTAAGAATCCAGTTAAGACAAATATGTTTTTAAAGTGTTGTATAAATCTCTGCAGATTGGCATTTTAGTCATACATAAGATGCTGAAAAGGAATTATCTGTGGGTTTTCTCTTGAATTTCTGGATTAGCAAAATTAGTTCTACAGATGCTAAAACGGGGTGAAATTACTTAGTAATCATTCTCTGGGCACTTACAAGCTGTCAATGCGCATCGAGCTTAAAAGATACTCAGTAAGCTTCAGAGTTGCATTCAAAGTCATGTTTTTATAGTTTGTTCTACATTCTGAACACAAGAACTCTCTGCAAACAGAAAGCATATTATTCTTTAGAATAGACTGAAAAATCTGCAGTGAAGATTGCTGGCTTTATTTCAGCCTGAATTTTGCATGATAACAAGCCCTATGAAAGCACCAGAGAATAAGTATAATGAAATGTGACTGGAACAACATTTTTAACTTTGAAAATGTTTTGATTTGTCAGGCTATCCCATATATCATCATATTGTTCGGTGAAAGATTCAGCTATAACAGTTTCATTATAGATAACCAGCTAGGACTTTGAAGTAGATTGGTGATACCTCACTGACATGTAGACAATTCCATTTAAAGTAGATCTTGTCCAGGAAAGGAAATGCCAAGAGGCACAGCTTCTTTGTTATGGCTCCAGTTCTATGAAAAAGAAATTAGACTTGACCCATTAATGCCACTTTCCAAAACTGATTAAACCCAGCTCTTTGCCTGGTGGATAAGAGGACTCCATCTGCTGGTTATGTTATGATACTCTTGTTATTTTATAAATGCATTTAAGTATTCATTACTGAATTAAATTTTAATTTAATTTCAATTAATTAAATCCTTACATTCTTAATGTACATTTGTAAAATGTATAAATAACGTGGTGTAGGTGCGTGATGTAAATCACTGGGGGTGCTTTGTAAAACACTGCAATATATAACAGTAAATACATAAATAAAGCCTGAAAAAAATGTTAATGGGAAGTGTATCATTCCTGTCTCCTATCCTGATACTTTGGTCTCAGGCTATGTTCAAGAGCCATGTTGGAAGAAGGTAGCAAAATAGGCAAGTTAAAATAATTGCAGAACTGTAATCCAGATGTTTACCAGCCAAGTCATTATGCCATTATGCAGTGAACAGGATATGGTATACATTTATTTGAGGTCCAGTTCAGAATCCTTATTGTCCATTTCAGTGTTCAACCACTTTGTGGTTAGTTATTTGTAAGACATGTCTAAATTCCCATTCTATAATATATTAGCCATTCTTTTAAGAGTAATATTTTAAGAATTCCACAATATTTAATGCTTATCTGTTTCTTCTACCTAAATTTTCCCTCAATTCTGCTGTTAAAATTGTTAAGAATAATTTATTCAATCATTGTATAGCTAAACAAAGATTTGGTTTCTCTGTATACAATTCAAGCTAAAGTTAGTGGTATATGGTTTAATTCAGAAATAATGTTAATAAATACTGGGTGAGGATTTTTCTTTTTAAAAAAATAATCTTGTAGAATTTTAGACAGAATATTAGATGCTAAATCTGAAAGTGGTTGTAATAGCATCCAATTTGATTTGCTTTCCATTCTGTCCCACTTGAAAATATATAATCAGTTAAGTATTGGTTAATAAGGATGAGACTAAGTAAATTCTAAGAGAGTCATCTTCAAAGTGTTTAATTGCAATAATATATGCAATATGGCATCCAAACTTTATTGGACTTCTCTTAAAGGCACTTTATTAATCCTAATATATTCCCTGTTTCATGAAACATAAATTCTAATTGCATCTTGATAAAACAAGTTAGATGACCCCGTAGAAACTATTGGTAATAAAATAGAGCCTAAGAGATAGGCATGTAACAGTAATCTGTAATGCATTTTTTAGACAGGACTCAATGATGTCGGACCTGCCAAAATGTATTCTGTAGAGGCACAAATTAGGGGCACAGAACGTATTTGTCTAATATTTATGGTTCATTGCTCAAAAAAATGATCAAAGAAGGAAATATTTTAGACAAATGTGTTGAAAACTAGAGTATCTATTTTGAAAAGCTAAATTCAAAGATTTGAATGTCAAACCAAGGTGAAGGTGTCCCTTGACTTGAGCTTGGTAATTTCATGGACAAGCCTGTATAGCAGAGGTGGGTTTCAGCAGAACAGGTTCTGACCAGTTCTGGAGAACCGGTAGTAGAAATTTTGAGTAGTTCAGAGAACCAGTAGTAAAATTTCTGACTGGCCCCACCCCCATCTATTCTCTGCCTCCTAGACCCAACTGATGGGGGGGAAATGAGGATTTTGCAGTAACCTTCCCCTGGGTTGGGGAGGGAATGGGGATTTTACGGTATCCTTCCCCTGCCACGCCCACCAAGTCACTCCCAACAATCCATGCCACTCCCACCAAGCCACACCCACAGAACCGGTAGTAAAAATTTTTGAAACTCACCACTGCTGTGTAGGGTATATTTTTTTAAAAAAAAAATTAGTATGGTTTACCACTGTTTCCTTCTTGAATGTTTTTGCCTTTCCAGTCTCATCCACTGCCTTGTTTTTTTCCTGTGAGTTGCTCATCCAAGCACAACACCAAACACAAACCTGTCCTTCCATTGATTAAAAAATAAAGCCACGGAACACAAGAAGATATCAATAGTGGGTCAATGACATGCCCTCCATTGAGAATGATCTACAGAACTTTATCAGTGGCATAATCTGGACGATCAGTGAATAATACAAATCAGTGCTGTTGTTCTTGTGTGCTCCAACATCCGGCATTGAAACATACATCTAAGGCTTAACCACACCGCCTGGTCACCTAGTCCCTACTTTCTTTTTTGAGGGCAATAATGGATAACATTACTCTTTATTCACTTTGTTTCATTGCAAAAGCAACTACAAGGTGTGTTTTGCTGCCGTAGTTTTCAAATATTTGGTTGGGTTGTTTTACTTCCTTATAAGCTAACTTTAGAATTTTATTGAGGAAGAAATGTCTCCTCAATTCATTTTCAAAGCATTTCCTGAAGAAAGGTTTTGATGCCTTGTTATAATGATATATCAATAGCACAGTGGTTAAAGTCTGAAACCAGTTTGCTGGTTTCTGAACCAGTTTGCTACCAGTTCGCTGGCCGTGCATGTGTGCACAGTTCGCACCAAACACGTACTGAAGTGTGCATGCACAGTTCATGCCAAAAGGAGGCTTGGGAAGGTAAGTAGAACAGCGGGAGGGGGGAAATCAGCTGTGGTGCGCAATCTTAGGAACCTTTTAAAAAAACTTTTTAAAGCATTTTTGAACTACTTTTAATTACTTTTAATAGGTAGTAAAAAATGCTTTAAAAAAGTAAAACAAAAAGTTTCAACAGTCACAGCTGTGCCCCGCGATCTTTGGAACCTTTTTTTTTTTTTTACTTTTTTAAAGCATTTTTTTTTGCTACCTATTCGCCCGAACCGGTAGTAAAAACTGCTTTAAAAAAGTAAAAAAAAGAGGTTCCGACGATTGCGCAGCACAGCTGTGATCTTGGGAACCTTTTAAAAACCTTTTTAAAGCATTTTTTTACTACCGGTTTAGGCAAATAGGTAGTAAAAAAAATGCTTTAAAAGGGTTTTAAAAAGGCTCAGACAATCACAGCTGTGCCGCATGATCAGGACTGCCTTCTGCCAATGAATATCTCCCACCGCCCGATATGCTCTCACAGAGAGGGCCTCCTCAGGGTACCATTGGCCAGACAATGCCGGCAGGCGGCCCCCAGGGGGAGAGCATTCTCTGTGGGAGCTCCAGCCCTATGGAATGAATTACCCCCGGATATAAGAAAGATTCCTGACCTCCATGCCTTCTGACGAGCTCTGAAGACTCTACTGTTTCACCAAGCCGGTCTGACTTAAATTTGCATTAAATTTTAATAGGGTTTTTAGCAGGGGTTTTAATTTTACGGCCAAACAGTTTAATTATTTTATTAGTTTATAATTTTTATATCTGATTGTTTTAATATGGCTGTAAACCGCCCTGAGTCCCATCCGGGAGAAGGGCAGTATATAAATGCAATAAAACTGAAACAATCGTCCGAGTCTTTTTTTTTTTACTTTTTTAAAGCATTTTTTACTACCTATTCACCCGAACTGGTAGTACAAAAATACTTTAAAAGTTAAAAAAAAAAAAGTTCCGACAATCAGCTGAGTGATTCTCAATCGTCGGAACTTTTTTTTTCTTTTTAAATCATTTTTAACTATCGGTTCGATAGTAACAAATGCTTAAAAAGTTTAAAAAGAAAAAGTTCCGATGATCGCGTGTCGCTCAGCTGATCGTTGGAACTTTTTTTTTTACTTTTTAACTGCCGGTTTGGCAAACCAATAGCATTTTTTTTACTACCAGTTCGAGTGAATCGGCCTGAACTGGTAGCATGTCATCCCTGGTTAGAGTTCTTGTTTTGCATGCAGGATATCCCTGCATGGAACTCAACAGAAATAGGATGCTTTTTTATTATGTGTTTTTTCCTCCCCAGGTCTCATTTTTCCTCATCTTTTTTTTTTTTTAATCAGTAATTTCATTTGTTTCAGCAGTCACTTGAGATAATAGGAGACAGTTTTGAAGGCATACTCATATTTCAGATGAACAAATATGACCCAATTTTAGCAATTATATTCAGAGCTGGTATTCAGCAGGTTCGGAACAGTTCTGGAGAACCGGTAACGGAAATTTTAAATAGTTCAGAGGACCAGTAAATACCACCTCTGACTGCCCCCCCCATCTATTCTCTGCCTCCCAAATCCCAGCTGATGGGGAGGAAATGGAGATTTTGCGGTAACCTTCCACTGGAGTTGGAAGGAAATGGAGATTTTACAGTATCCTTTCTCTGCCATGCCCACTAAGCCACACCCACCAGGTCATGCCATGCCCACCAAGCCACACCCACAGAACCAGTAGTAAAAAAATTTGAATCCCATCACTGATTATATTGCCATGGTTAGTGGTAATATTAGAAAATATTTTAAAAATAGAAAATGTTTTTAAAAAATTTTAATCATCCAATAATGAATTTGTGCATGGGTAGTCTTTTAATTCCTACCTTCTTTAAAGCAACTGAACTTTTTTTTTTCTTTGAATCCCACCAGCTGGGTATATTCTTTAAATTACATGGTTTAAAAGATCTATTTTGGTTCATGTCACTTCAATACAGGCTGAGTCAAAAAAGATTTCTTTTCTGTTTCCTAAATAAAGTTTTATGCAGATTTTGGATATGTGCATTCCATTAAAAATCACATATAGCATGTACAGGGTTTTTTTAATGAACCAACTAATTCTAGTGCATACGTCTATTCTATTCTATTTTAAAGTCAAAGACTAACTGCATTCCAATCCATTGATTAGTCTCAACTATGCAAATTAGGTTGTTGATAGTTTATAAAAATACGGACTAATACAATTCTTCATTGCAGTTATTAGCTGATAATAGATTGGTTCTTAACTGGTTGAGTTGATCAACCTGAAATGTGTCTTTTATTTCTTGAAAATAAAAAAAAAAATCTGAAAGAACAAGAGAGCAGGAGTTTTATTATTTAATTCTTGAAGTGTGTGTATGTGTTTATACTCTAAGAAAACTACCAAACTGGAAATTCAGGTGAAAAATACTGCATCCTGAGGCTATTTTAATTTACATACCCAGTCCTTACTCAGCAGAATACTACAAAAAGTGAAACTAGAGTCAGGTCACATTTTGCTGTTTTTGAACAATTTGTCATATATATTAAACTCTAGTATGCTTTCTCTATCAGACACCTGGTATTATTATTCTTTTTCTACTGCATTACTAAAACCATGCATTTGACTTGCAAGTGAAATAGCAATCAACGTGCATGACAATCTTGTTTTCTCAATACAGATATAGGAATGAATGGATTATTATTTCTTCTGTCACTTTGTAAATGTCAGATTGTGTTTTTTGTATAAAACTTCTTGTTAGGCCAGATTAACAATTCACAATTCACTTTTCCTATAATAGCCAGCAAGTTTCTCTGGAAAACTTACAAATACAGCAAAAAGGGTGCTCAGTATTGAACAATTAGGCATACATAATAATAACCTTTATTGTCATTGTACATATATACAACAAAATTGATTTAGCCTCTACTGGTGCAATCCACAACAAAAAGAAAACAACATGAATAATATAGGAAATGGTCCTTATACAAGTAATTAGGGAGAAACCAGTCATATGTTTCCGTGTACTATATACTATATATACTATACTTGCTACTAACCATAATGAAAGTAGCTTGGCTGACTTAGACTGTCAGAGTTATTTACAAATTAACAGTCAGGGAAAACCCTTCCTTATGGCCAATTTAGAGCCGTATCTATCTAGTCTCTAAAGTGGCAGAATTTTATACCAGTGTAACATTTGTTGGGCCCATTGATGATTCCTGTTCTGCCCAGGTACAGAGCTAGCAAATAAAGATATACGTATTTCTGATGTATGGCAGGTGTGGGTTCTAAAATATTTACTACTGGTTCTGTGGGCGTGGCTTGATGGTCATGTGACAATTATTTAGGATTTATCAGAGGTACTGGTCTACCAGGCTTTTAACTGCTTGCAGACCTGTACCGATCTACCCATTTATTTTTTGCAGGCACTGGTCTACCCATTTATTTTTGCAGGCACTGGTCTACTCATTTGTTTTCTTTTAACACTGATCAGCTGTAGGGCAGCCTTTTGAAGCCCTGCGGCAAGAGTTTAAACAGTTTTGTCCCTCTAGCCATCAGCTGGGACTCAGGAAGCAGCAATAGATTGGGGGTGGGTCCAAATAAAAGGTAAGAATAACGCGAGGGATGGGTGGGTGGGGGGTCCGGGGGGCGTGGGCGGGCAGAACTGGTTCGATGATGTCATATTGTCACTGCTACCGGCTCCGGAGAACCGGGCCGATCCGGGAGAACCCCACCACTGATGTATGGAGTACACCAATGCCAGGAATTGTTGGGTTCCTCTGGCTTTGTAGAGGAGGAGTTCTACACCAACCAACAGATGTGGAGAAACACCTACCAATCAATCCACTTAACATGGGAAGGGGGAATTTTGACAGATGCCTAATCTGATGCTAAACTTTCTAAATTGCTATAATTATTCACATGGATTGATTTCCTTTTAAAGAGAGGATCAGCAGTACAGGTAGTCCTCAATTTATGGCCACAATTGAGCCCAAAATTTTTGTTGTTAAGTGAGACATTTAAGAGAGTTTCGCCCCATTTTACAACCTTTCTTGCCACAGTTGTTAAGTGAATCACTGTAGTGATTAAGTTAGTAACATGTTTTGTTAAGTGATTCTGGCTTCCCCCTTGACTTTGCCTGTAGTTCTCAAAAGCCGATCACATGACCCTGGGACACTGCAACTGTCATAAATATGAGTCAGTTGCCAGCTGTCTGAACTTTGACCATGTGGAACTCTGACCATGTGGGGATGCTGCAATGGTCATAAGTGTGAAAAATGGTCATAAGCAGCAGTGTGATTCAGCCAGTTCACACCATTTTGGGAGAACCGGTTGTTAACTTTCTGAGCAGTTTGGCAAACTGGTTGTTGGAAGAAATTGTTAGGGCAGAGAACCTGTTGTAAATTACTTGAATCCCACCACTAGTCATAAGTCACTTTTTTCAGTCACACTGTAACTTTGAACGGTCACTAAATGAACTGTTATGAATCAAGGACTACCTGTGCTATTATATAAATGCCATATTTTAAGCATTGTTTTGAACATCATTTTTATTTCATTTAAGTACTACAGCTAAGGGGATTCACGTATGCACACTTTCACTGATATTTCAAGAACAAAGTGAAGGGAAATTTGTCAGAGGATGCACTAATTCCCTTCACCTCCAGAAAATGATAAATCACAGTGTTAGAATAGAAGAGAACAACAGAGTTGGAAGGGACCTTGGAGGTCTTCTAGTCCAACCGCCTGCCCAGGCAGGAAACCCTACACCACTTCAGATAAATGGTTATCCAGTCTCTTCTTAAAAACGTCCAGTGTTGGAGCATTCACAACCTCTACAGGCAAGTTGTTCCATTTATTAATCGTTCTAACTGTCAGGAAATTTCTCCTTAGTTCTAAATTGCTTCTCTCCTTAATTAGTTTCCACCCATTGCTTCTTGTTCTACCCTCAGGTGCTTTGAAGAATAGTTTGACTCCTTCTTCTTTGTGGCAACCCCTGAGTTATTGGAACACTGCTATCATGTCTCCCCTAGTCCTTCTCTTCATTAAACTAGACATACCCAGTTCCTGCAACCGTTCTTCATATGTTTTAGCCTCCAGTCCCCTAATCATCTTTGTTGCTCTTCTCTGCACTCTTTCTAGAGACTCAATATCTTTTTTACATCGTGACAACCAAAACTGAATGCGTTATTCCAAGTGTGGCCTTACCAAGGCATTATAAAGTGGTATTAACATTTCATGTGATCTTGAGTCTATCCCTCTGTTTATGCAGCCCAGAACTGTGTTGTTGTTTTTCTGGCAGCTGCTGCACACTGCTGGCTCATATCTAAATGGTTGTCCACTAGGACTCCAAGATCCCTCTCACAGTTACTACTATTGAGCAAGGTACCAGATATATGGTACCTGTGTTCCAGCCTTCATGGTTTTCTAACTGCAACATGGAATGCATCAGGGTTTAGAACAAAAATGAGATGTCAGCAATGGTGGTATAAAAATGGTCACAGCTGTTCTGGGCCATGGCTTTCCAAAATTGGCATGGGAGGACCCAAGTATTCAAAAAATGGATTCAATAATTATGGGCCAGTTCTGTCAACCAGTCATGTGAGTACAGTATGATGATCTGAATAAAGTCTCACCACTCAATGAATAGTGTTTGTATGTCTTGGGTATTTAATAGGTGTACTATATCTTAATCTGGAACATTGCAGCCTAGTGTCTGAAGGAGAATAAAGAAGATGTGGACTGATATTAAAGGCCAGAATAATTGTCTCTTTTCTTATTTCATTATATATATCAGTTGGTGAGATTGGCAGTCACCTTCAGTTATGAGATGTATGAGTGAGTTGCTTTGCTGCTTCTTTCACATGAATCAGAAAAAAAGTCTACACGCAACAGTTAACCATACCTTCCCTCTATGTTTAGCTTACTTGGAAGCTATTTATCAGTGTTCCCTGGTTGGATGTAGTTGGATGTAATTCATTGTTTAACTCCATAAAGTTTGTTCATATTTCACTCCATAAAGTTTGTTCATATTTCACTTTTACTAAGTCTAGATTTGATTGTCCGAATGCAACATATGTATTGTTCAGGGCCCACACCAGCAACCCTCATACTCAGAGTAAAGAATTTTAGTCCTGGAGCTTTCAAGGTCCTTTATGAGATGAGATCTGATAAAGGAATATAGAACTGTATTATTAGAACTGAGATATTTCTTGTGATTTAATGATTGGGTAGTAAAAGCGAAAGAATATCATTTGCAGTTGAACGTTGCAAAGGGAGTTGGCTGATATTAATGTTTTACTATCTTTCTTTAAAGAAATACAAATACACAAGACACATTTTTATAAGGAGCCTTTCAAAGGACCTAAATATATGATTGCTGACATTTTGCCTCTAAGGACCGTTTTGAACATATTATCTCCAGAACATTGCTCCAGTCTGACTGTTTAAAATATAATAAGTTGGGAAAACTCCCTTCAATCTGTTTTCAATTGCAGATCATGGCACTTTCATCCAACAATTTGAGAGATAACTTTTAATTACAATAATATGAACCACATGGGCAGTTGATTGATGCAAACCTGATGTGTTCTCTTACTTTATTAATCTTTTTAATTAGAGTCAAAAGAATGTTTTATCTGCCGGGAAGGAGATGAGATGGGCCGTGACGGTCTGCTGCACTTCTGTGACTGCAAAAATCTCTTTGCGCATCAGAAATGTCTTTTAACTTGGATACAAAAGGTAAGAGAACTGATGTAGAAACTGGGCTTCCAATTTTGCATCTTCAGTCTTATATTCTTTCAGTGAAACATCTATGTGTCACCATTGTATCATAAATAAAAGTGTGGTAAGATTTCATTGGGTGTTTTTTCAATTGCATCGGATGGATATTGTTTTTCAGAAACCTTCAGAAAGGGTAAAATTCTCAGTCACCTACTACAAACCATGATGTTGAAAAACAGGGAGAAACGTGGATTGTGATATCAGATGCAAACCCCAGCCTTTTTTTAAAGTTTTATTTCTATACAAGTATTAAATCATGTGGTTTGTCCAACTTATTTAACTTTAGTGTATTGTGTGAATGCAGCCAACACATATTTTTTTTCCTAAATTGCCATCAGATTTGGTTAAGTTAGAGATACTTCTCAGAGCTGGAGCTTTATCTGTGCTGGAACCAGAAACTAGTATTTTCATTGATTTAGTCCAAAAATCAGAGGGATTCCTGCCACCATGAAAACCATGTTATAATGTCAGAAACCTGAAAATGTTGCTGAGTTTTGATCAGTGTATATTTAAGAACAAATATATTTTTTTCTAATTCTCAGGGTTTAAATATTGGTACAAATAAATATTTTTTTAAAGGTGGACATTAAGGATCAATGACATGAAAGTGACACCAAAATAGCCAAACATGTATCCTGACATCACAATGCAAGCTCCATCTTTTTGTACATGGGCCACAATATTTTACTCAAGAATGTAAGGAGTGGGAGTTTGTGTAAACATTTCATCACTATGTACATATTACACACATTTCATCAGTTGACCCTTGTGGACCCCATAGATCTGTGAAGAAACTAACAATGCTGCACTTATATTTACAAGCTATCTTGAATAATTTATTAGTACTTAGATTCTAAAATTCTGGATTCTAAAATTTTGAAGTGTTATGGAATTCAGTAACAAGATAAAACATGGGGATATCTATCTATCTATCTATCTATGCAAGTTTTGGTGTATTTGGGTCTTTTCTCATGTAACATTGAGAGTATCTTGGCGATGTTTCAATGATGTTTCAACGAGGTCCCACTCGTCATCTTCAGGCTGGTGTCTTCGGCTTCGTGCCTGTATGAGGAAAAACACCCAGGAGCCTGAGTAGTGTAGGGGAGTAATGCCTCCTACAAAGGCAGCATTTAAGATCCAGCTGCTGCAATTACTTGCGAGTTCAATCCCAGGCAGGCTCAAGGTCGACTCAGCCTTCCATCCTTTATAAGGTAGGTAAATTGAGGACCCAGTTTGTTGGGGGCAATAAGCTGACTTTGTATAAATATAAATATACAAAAGTATGAAGGCTCAGGGCGGCATTTATATGTAGCCCGGAGAAGACCGGCATATAAATCAAATTTTAAAAAAAAAGTTACAAGGGAAAAGAGCCTAATACACCAAAACTTGCATACTTCTACCCGTGAAAATCTACGAAAACAAACAAATACACACACACATATACCAGCTAGAAATGAATAGGATCTAATGAAACAAGCAGGACTTTTTAATACATATGTAATGCATTGTGAAGACTTGGGGAGTCCATCCATGCTGAACAATAAATACAGGTTAGGGGGCAGGTGCTGATAATCTGTGTGTGGGATGGAGGCAGAATCTGCAATCAAAGAAAGAATAATGTAATTAAAATCACATATCGGGGTTTTTTGTTGGGATATTGACCTGGAGAAGTGGATTAGAAATATGGGTCTTCAAAGGAATGATCGGTCAAGTACCTTCTTTTCAAAACTGAACGAGATTCATGCCTATCAAAAGGTATTTAGAATAGGAAAACAAAATGCCTTTTTAGACTTCCTTAGAACTGCATACTGTATAATAATTACAGTTATAATGTGTCTAACCACCTCCCCTCCTCCTTTCATTCTCTTTTGTATATCTGTGTTGGTAGAAATCTCTATAAGTAATTATGTGTTTACATGCCTATGTATGCACATATACAGGTTTTATAATATCTGACTATAATGAAGATTAATTGGAAATGAAAACACTGGAAATTGCTTGATGATACTTTTAAAGTTTGCAAACATTTGATAAATTACAAACAGGCAAAAAAATCAAAGAATATGGGAAGGCCAATATTTTTTATTAAAAAATAATAAAAATATTTTAAAAAAATATTAGACATCCTGTGGGTCCTGCACTACATTTATTATTTGTTTACAATTTGCCAAAATTTAAACTAGCACTGATTTAATCTGGCATTCCCTTTAATGCATGGAGTTAAATTCCATTGAGAAATAAATGACTAATATAAAAAATAGCACTTATTTTTTTTAACCAGCAGAGTTTTATACAAATAATTTCTGAGCATTTATTTATCACTTATTTCCACTAAAATGGTCTTCTGAAGTGGCCCAAGAGTATCGTGCCACCCCCACCCCCCACCCCCCGCCACCCAAGGTAATTTGACTCTACTGTCTACCATTTAGGAACTTCATGAAATAAATCTAAAGATATTGTTTTTTTTAAAAAAAAATAACATGTGGGAAACAGCTTTCAGGCCCAGAAATGCACATTGTGCCCTCTGAATGACCCCCTGGTAGAGACACTCTTGTATTTATGAATTAGTAATTCAACAAATAGGTCTCCCCTTATGTTTTCATCTGGAAATATTGAAATGATCTGAAAGATTGTTTTTGCCCTATTGTAATAACAGATCTAGATTACCGACAGGCCTGGATTGCACCAGAACAATAACCTAGGTTAAAATGTGTAATGTGGTTTGTGGTTTAGTATATTATGGGCATCCAGTCATTGTTTTAACCTGCTGGGTTAACTAGGCTCTAAGCTAAGTATGATGTGGATTATTTGTTAGGGCAGAATTGTTAGGTGAATATTCTTAGTTTTATTGTCTTTGGAGGATCAGTATATTATGTGAATGGAGAAATAGAAAAACTTCCTTTGTTGTTGCAGAAATTGCATGCATTTTTTAGAAATGTAAAGCAAAAGGTTGAGATTGTAATTTTTTCCCCTGTATTCTACTGAGCTGAAAAAAATCAGATGTCACTACTTTTTTTCTCTTTAGTTCTGTACTTCTCCCTTCTTAATTTCTGTTTCTATTTACATATTATCTTAAAATAAGCCTCAATAAAATTTTAAAAAGAATTTTTTTAAAAAAAAAAATGACAACAGTCCACGTTCGCAAGAGTCCACAAGAGGGTTTTTGTCCACTGAGACCTGTGCAGGATTTCTTGCTGTTTGTACAGGAGAAGCTCCATCAAACTCTCCATTGAATTTATAGATCCAATGTATATATTTCACATGAAGATTTCTCCTCTCAAAATACTGAGTAAATGTTTAAATATTAGGCCAGAGTAAATGCTATGCTGGAGACTAAGAGTTTACTGCCACTTCAGTTTACTGATGGATATGCTTTTGGCCAAGCTCCTAGGTTGTATGACTTCCTTGCAATATGTGCTAATAACATAACAGATGGTAATAAAGAGTTAATAATCTACAGGAAAACTAAAATGCGCTTCAACCTGCCACCCTCAGCTCAAGACTTTAAGGCTAGCAAGTGTTTTGCAGGTTTTGTTTCAACCCAGGACTCTTAAAAATGGTGCTTTGGCAAGTGCTTCTGTATCCGGGTTTGTCGTATCTAACTTATTAAACACCGAATTTAGTAATAATTATTGTAAATTAACCATCTGTTAAAGAGAAGGAACATCTCCCTTAACCCTCACGCTGCCAGATGCTTTTGCATGATGCTTGAAACATTATGTGGGTGCCAAAAGAAGGGAAGTGGCAATAGCCCAAATTTAATGTGGTTTTTTTTCCAGATTTTGACTAATTGTTGGAAACTTTACCCTTCTCACATTTTTTTTCCAGTTACTTTGGCTAAACCTTCACAGTAAAGAGACTTTTAAAAACCTAATTATCCTTCCTCATCCTTTCTTCTTCCTCTTCCAAAAATCAATAACATCAATACTTTGTTTGTGCTAGAAGTATCTTTTGCTCCTTGTGCAAGTCTTAGATCTGGGTTTTATAATGTTGAGTAGCTGTGATTTAAGATGAAAAATGCTTTGAAAAGGACTGCTGAAGATATGTCTTAGTTCCTGAGTTACATAACAAGATCTTCCCTTTGGGTCATGTATGGCAGCTTAAGAAGACCAAAAGCATATTTAAGCCTAGACCTACAATTAGTCAAAGTCATGGGGCAGATTTTAAATCCTATCAAATGACTGCAAATGTTTAGTCATTTCAATTGTTGAGAGGAATAAGGAAATAATAGTATTGTTTTTCTTTGTATTTTAACATGACATTATTGGTCTTCATCTAACCCAAGGTCGATTCTAAGATGATGACTTTTATTAGCTTAGAATTTAGAAAAATTTAGAAAAGGACTAAACTTAGAGATAAGAATAAGATTATATGGATAATATTTCCATCAAAGGGATCAAAGCTTCTAGAAAAAAACCCCAGCAAGAATGTACAAAATGGAGTTTAAGTATAGAAAAAAAATGTAATCCAGATCTTAATACAGAATATTCAAGGCTACTGTCTGAAGAAGATAGTAGTTTATTCCATGTACTAAAGTATCCTTATTGATGAGCTCCAAAATGTCTTTTCCCCTCCCCCCAAACTGGGCATTTTGTGTGCATTGGTGCAAGGCAGCCTCCCTCTGTTTTCAGCCAAATAAGGGAGGTTACCATAAGTGACATTTTTTCCTGCTCTTCCTACATCTGTTGTGGGTTATCTGGGATTCATATTTGACCCTTCTATCTAAGTGAGGATAAGAATTGCCTCCTCTAGAACAGACTGTTCACACCTTAAGTGGTTTCCTACATTAGTTTGTACCATGGGACCAAATAATTACAACAAAGCTTTTTTAAGCAATATATTTCATTTATCAACTGTTGGGAAAAATTATGTGGAAAGTAGCATGTTAGCAAAGAGTTAGTGTGGAGAAACAAATCAGAGAACATGGAATCAAATGAGTTCCATGCAGTAGTCCATAGCACAAGGATAGCAGCAGGAACATTAGCCATTTCCATCATACGTAAAACAATATCAATTTGTCAAAATATAAGTTTGCCAGAAATAGTCCATCTAATTATGGAAAATATATTATGGACACCTCCATATTATGTCATTCCTGGATTGGCTCCATGCTGCTGTGAACCCAAGCTGTTGCCTCTGTTGAGACCCTGAACAAATTTAATTCAGCTTAGCTGTGTAGCAAGACAAGGAACTTCTCTGAAAGTTGAAATTTTCAACTAGAAATGCTGGAGCTGACCATTTTCAGATCACCTATGGTTAAGGGAAACATGGTTGAGAATAAAACAGTTGCTTGGATTTGGTGAATGCTAGCAGTGGTGATATTGAAGTACCAATGTTTGTAGCGTTGAATGTACACCGCTTTTTTTAATCAAAGGTATGGTAGAGACAAGTGATGGACTTCTTAGCTTCAGGTTTTCAGAAATGGAAAGACATTCCAGCATTGTCTCCATATAACCAATAAGAATTGAGACCAAGAGGATGGCACAGAAAAATGTATTAAAGGAAAGGGAATAAAATGCTACCCCAGCAGTTTGCTCTATGTATCTGCTTTTCATTACGGGTTATATTATCAATAGTAACCGTCTTTGGAAAAGATCTCTAATTTGTGCAATTTGATTTTTAAAAATATTTATTGTATTTCTATTGATGATTGTTGTTTTGGTTTATAAGGTATCTGACAAGAGGATACCAAACAAACAAACAAGATGCCTCATGACTCTTGACTAGCAAATTACTAATTATTACCATATTTGAAATACCAGATTATCCCTTTTTTAAATTAGGTACCTTAAATTCCATTGCCTCTTTATTAACATTTTTTTCAGTTAAACTGCCACATTATATTGATACCATAAATCAAGCAGAGAATATTGTTATTGTTGTTGTCTGCCAGTAGCCTGCAGAACTGGCAGTGGATTTGGACAATGAGGAGGCTGGGGAGGAACATAGGCCAGTCCTGGAGTCTGGGGAAGGCCCGGATGAGGGCTCTCGTCAGAGGCAGAGATGAGGCCAGGGCCATCTGAGAGTGATGCACGGACTCCAGAGCCCCCAGAGTCAGACAGCAGAGAGGCAGAGGAACAGAAGGAGCCTGCTCCTAGAGCCTGCATGCATAGAGCTGCCAGAAGGCAAGAGCAGTTAAAGCAAAAGGGACGCCTCAGGAGTAAGGCCAGGAGATGATTGGCCCCTCCCATAAGGCTTAAAAGAGAAACAAAGGCATTTGGACCTTTTGCAGGAAAGCAACGTTGCTAACTCTGTTTCCAGTTGCATCTTTTGTTTGTTTCTGAACTTCATGGGGCTTTGCCAAGTAAGGCAGGGTGTAAAAGAAGATAAAGGTTGGTGGTTATCCCTAAGGACTTCTTCTGAAAGACTTGTTTTCCAACTAATTGGGAATCAGCTGGGAATGAATATAATTCTCAGCTGTTACAATAAAATAAGTTTGGGACTAATTGTGTATTGTAATGACTCAGTAAGCCTTGGTCACAACAGTTATTCCATAATACATACATACAATAAATGAGAAAATAAATTATATGGAAAGTACATATACTTGAATCTTGCCACTTGCAGGTATATGTTCCATGTTTTGGGACAATTATTTTTGCTTTTGTTTCTTTATGAGCAATGAACAGAAATTATTTTATTCAGAGAATAAATACTGTAATTGGATTGTAAGAAGTTAGCACCCACTCCTTTCCTAGAGGAATGAAATATTTTGGGAAATATTAAAAAGGCAGAATATTATGTTTCCCTGGATGAGAAATGGAGAAGCATGTTTTAAGGATGAAGCAGCTCCCATCTTCCTGCCCCCACACTTTGTCAAGGGGCCAGAGGCAGAAACTCAATCTTTGTCAAAGGACCATCATCTGCAACACAATGGGAGCCATTTAGCAACAGAAACTCACCACATGGCACCTGGGAAAATTACATCAGCCAGCAAAGCTAGCTAAGACCCCCACCCCCTGGGAGTCTGACAACCACTCAGAATACTCTTTCTGGGCCCCAAAAAGTTCAAAGCCAGAGAGGGCATAAAACCCAGGGACTCATTGCGTCTCTGGCCCTTTTCTGTTCAGGAACTCAAACCATGTGATCCTGTCCACCATTAAACCATATTTCCAAGCAGTCTCCATGTTTCCAGTGACTTTTTCCCCACTTGGAGCTGAACTCAGAAGGATATTTCTTCTTACAAAGAATGCTTTGTAATGCTTACAAAACTTTTTTGATTCAGGAATATTACCTTATATGTAATCTTGTGCTTAAATAGATCTCTGCTTTTCTTACCACATACTAGTTTTTAATTGACATTATTTAAATATGTACAGTATATTTGTTTTTGGATTTTTTTTGTTTTTTTTTGACTGCCTTCTGTGGATACCCTTGGCAACCACTTCAGAGATTGACACAATTACTCTAGGCTCTTGCTCCTAGGCTTGTCCAGATCTCGCAGAATCTCAAAGCCGCTATTCCAAGCCTTTAACAAACTGTAGCATTTTAAGAAGCTCCATAGGTCACTTCTCTCACAAACAAAACATTTTGTGGGCTGATATGTACAGACTGAATTCCAGCATCGATATCTCTTTATCCAAACTGATTGCCAGCATTTCATCTTGTGCCCCAACATTCTGCTACACTTTTCTATATCCAAGAAACAATCAGAAGGATATATGTAAATAGCAGTGATTTGGTGTCACCTGAGTCACAGCTGAATGAGCTGCTAGTATAACAGTTAAATAGAGCCTTCAGGAAATCATTACCTGTTTTTTCCCTCTATGTGTGAACTGTTTTGAAAATTACCTAGAGTACAAAACACACCTCACACCTTGACTCTGAATGGCCAGAAAGATTCCTTGAAAGTCCTATAGTCTGCAAACATTCTTCTGAGCTGTTGTAGGGAAGGGGGAAATTGAATTACCCAAATTATGCTGCTGACCACAGCAATTTTAAAAGTATCTATAGAAATCAGGGGAAAATATGCCTCGAGTAGTAAGTCTTTAGGTCATCATAAGTTTCCCTGTTGGGATGAATGGGGATTTTGAAGAGGAATTTTTGTTGTGATCCTGCTACAGAATGTATTGATTAACCCCCACTGCCATCTTGTTCTCATCTTAATGGTCATATGGTTCCTACTCTCTCACAGCTTCTATTCATTTTTAATAAGAATGTGAAATCCATATCCATTCATATATTTCACACAAATCTTTAATTTGGGACAAGTCTATATACTCTCCCATATTTATAAAAGTCACATATATATAAAAGTCACATATATTATTTCTTTCAAATATTTAAATTAGTTTTTTTTTTGTTCAAGTGTATAATTTAAGAAATCTAAATAGGATTTCCAGGTGTTCTGCCAATCTGCTTGGTTTCAATAAATTTACTGTGTCACAAATCATCAGATCAAACCATGGAGCTTTCAGAATCTGGTTTTAGTATCAAAGAATAGTACATGTGATCCAGTGGATATATTTAATCTTTTCCTAAGTCCTACACAAGAAATGTGATTCCTGTATTACTTTCTTGCCTGATATATTGACACTGGTTTTTGTTTAAAAAATATAATCTGAATAACCCAATTTAGAGAAAAGGAAAATCTACCTACTTTCAAGAATTTTTTAAAAATAAATCATCTCCATTATTTGAAAATGTAGCTGAACTTCTCCGCTTTTGTTCAATCTGTCTTTAATGAAATACAGTTTACACATGAGCAAGATGGCTGACCCAGGAGAGCTGAAGAAGAAATTCACTGTTGTCATTTTTTTAAAAAAATCCATTGTAGTCACTTTTGAAGTGTTAAGATGTAGACTTGAGCATTTCAAATGCTGTGAAATGGAGAACTTCTCAGTTCATTATAGCTGCTGGAGCACGCCTACCCGTTCTTGGCTGTAAAAATAAAGCCACAAGCTCAGATTAGGCTATGCTGAGAATATTTTGCCATAGTTAGCGATGGACACATTGGCCAGGAACTCAGCAGGAAAAACGGTTCCTGTATATTGGAATAGTAAATCAGAATGCTTTTGTATTTGCTTATCCTCTTGGCTCCAATATAATACAAGGAACTAATATTTCAGAATTAGCTGGATGTGTTTTCTTCTTGAAGCCAGCTCTATTCCTTGCTTGCCAAGCACATTTCCTGTCAGCACTTTAGAGGTCTTTTTAAAAATAGATTAATCAAATAATCTGAAGACATTTTAGGCACCCTCTTATCTTTTTTCCTTCCATCTTTGTATTTTAATTTTGTGGATAGATATGATTTGTAACTAGTCCAAAATCTGATTTCTAGATCTTAATGTCCAATAGACATCTCAGAATTAATTTTATGTCCTATCTGGACTTGCCCAATATACCTATACCCCAATTGGAAACAGTGAGCAAGATCTTAATGCTACGAATTCCTACCAGTGGTGGGTTTCAAAATTTTTTACTACCAGTTCTGTGGATGTAGCTTGGTAGGCATGGCGTGGCTTGGTGGGTGGATGTGGCAGGGGAAGTATACTGTAAAATCTCCATTCCGTCCCCAATACAGGAGAAGGTTACTGCAAAATCCCCATTTCCTCCTGATCAGCTGGGACTTGAGAGGCAGAGAATAGATAGGAGCGGGGCCAGTTAGAATTTTTACTACTGGTTCTCCGAACTACTTAAAATTTCCGCTACCGGTTCTCCAGAACTGGTCAGAACCTGCTGAAACCGATCTCTGGAACCTACCCAAATCACTGAAGCACCATATCTTTGACAAGTTTGGAAAGTTGACTGTTTTTGCATAAGTGTGCACAACAGCCGCTTCATTTCTTTAGGAATTTGGAAGCAGTTGGGAGCAGCTTCTGAACCTACTGCTAGAGCCTGTAAAAAAAAAAAAATTGGCTCATATGTGTGTGAAAGGGATGTTTCATATGTGTGCTCTATTGTATTTCTTCCAAGGTTTGCACAGCTCTGTCTGAGGGCATCCCCATTCAACCTTTAAAACTAATTTTTACAAAGACAAAAACATCCGTGGTGTTCTAGTTCTAGAGAGCAAATGAAGAAAATATAATTTTAAATGAGAGCACTGTGACTTCTGGGAGACATACTTCAATGTGCACCAAGGATTTCTCTCTCTCTCTCTCTTTTTGTCTTACACAATTCTTTATTAATGAAAGCCACATTTTGTTTGTAAAACAAAGGAGAATGGTCCAGTGGCACAAAACAATAATGCAATGAAGGTGCAATTTCATTAAACTGGAATACAGGGATTGGGTTACTAATTTGATGCTTTTAATTTCATATTATAAATTATGTCCTTTCAGAAAGTGGAAGAAAAATATTTCCCAAGACAATGGCTACCTACAGACGGTAATGTTATATATTTCCCCAGAAAAATGAAAAGTTGAGAGAGGTGCTGGAGAAAACTCCTGCTTAATGTGGTTCCTTAGGAACAGAGAGCAATGCCTATATATCAAAACTGGTTTCCTACATTTGGTTCATAAAATACCAAATGCTTTCATCCTTTTAATAAGGTGCCTATTAACTCAACAATAACAGGAATAGAAAAAAAAACAGACAAAAATTATTCAGTAAAAAAACAGAACAGGATACATTCTTCATAAACCTAGGTCTTTTGAATTCATTTCTGTATTATCTTCTGTAATGTCCATTCTACTTCAAATAAACAAACAAACCTGAAACACTGCAGATCAATATATCTTTCTTGGAAATATGTCCCTTAAACCAAGGCTTTTCACATTTGAGTAGCTACATAAAAAATTGCACACAAATCCTTTCTTGCAGCTTATGTTGGAGCTTTTGGACTGGTAGGGTTATTTTTTTTTTTTTCATGCTTTGGTTTCTTTCCTTGAAAGCCTAAGAGCAAACTACAAATTCTTCAGCTATACTATAAATGTGATATAACTACATTCCAGTGGTGGGTTGCCCCTAGTTCGCACCGGTGCTATAGAACCGGTCGTAAAACTGGTGGGAGGCTCCGCCCACTCACCCCGATGTATCAAAATGCTTCCTTTTGCTCAGGGCGGAGAGAAATGGACTAGCTCAAAGTCAACTGACAGTGTACCTAGTGCAGGACTAGAATTCATGGTCTCCCAGCCAATGTCTTTAACCACCATATCAAACTGGCTCTCATTTTTATTAATTCAATACGCTAAGCCAAAAAGGAAGAATATGCAGGTCGTGTGTGGCCGACAGTGTTTCCCCAGATTGCACTAATGCAATTTGGCAACAAAGAAAAATTCCCAAGAAGAGCTTCAATGGGCTTAACACGCCTGTCAAAACTTAATAAAAAAGGATTAAAAAATTATTTGAATAGGACAGTCCTGGTTAAAAAAACTTGTCTAAAGCCAAAGCAATTAACAATTCTATTTAACAGGAATAAAACAAGCCAAGAAGTGATGCTTTCCTGAAACCCTGCTCATGGCATTATTAAATCTTCCTGGAGTATGTGGGGGATTGATACAAACCTAGAGGCAGAATTTGTTCCCTTTCCCTGCTCAGGAGGCGGATGTAATAGAATGTTTGGATGACCTTGGGGGATGAGGGAAAGAGATGTTGCCTAGGAAACAATCAGACAAGAGGAAAGGGAGCCCCGGGGGGCTTAGTGGTCACAGAAAAAAACCTTAGGTAGGACTCTTCATAATTGATCAGATAGTTAAAAGTGGCAGTGGAAAGTTTGTACCTTCAGAAGATTCTTTGTACCTTTCCAAGATTCTGTTAACGTTAGCCTTACAATAAAGTAGATTTACTCATCTAGTTATGTTTACGGTCTGGTATACCTGGGAAGAATGGCTGGAAGAGAAAGAGGCAGCCCTATTGATCAGCTGATCTAAAGTATTGTGAAAGAAGAAGAGATTGTTGGGGTCAATATGCTGACTCTAAGTAAACCACTTAGAGAGGGCTGGAAAGCACTGTGAAGCAGTATACAAGTCTAAGTGCTATTGCTATTATTTAAATCAGTTCCTGCATTCTTCTTATCAAGGGTGTGAAAACTGATGTTGGGTTTTGTATCACAAGAGACAAAATAAAGCATCCGAGTCAGTCCAACAGAAGAAGGTGTCCTGTGGTGTTCTGGCTCATACAGAAAGCTATCTTGACCCTGGTGGACTTATAATTATACACTTGAGCTCCAGCTGCTGCAAAATGTGAATGCTAGGCTGCTAAGTGATACAAGGTTACCTGGATGACTTAATACCTGGGTTGCCAATTGCTCTTATTGCACAATTGAAAGTACAGTCAAAACTGAGCTTAAGACTCTGCCCTTTAAGTCATATATTGCTTACGTCCTGACTACCCGAGTGATCGCTTCTCCATTTGTGAATCTCTTCTTCAGCCATTAGGATCTACAAGTGAGAATCTTTTTAAAAATGCCTCTACAATCTGAAGCCCAAGTATTATTGAGTTCTTCTGTATCACTTCTGGGAAATGTATCCCCAAAGGAATGTCTGTCACATCTCTTTCACTGACTTCATTAAAAGTCAGTGAAGCTCTTGTTTGTGTTTTATGTGTTCTTCTATTATTATTTCCTGATATTTTGTGGCATTTTAAAGCAGGAGCCACCTTGAATACTCATACCAAACTTGAAGGCAGTTAATAAGCCAAGCCAATCACATTAGTAAATGTACTGAAAACAGTTATCTAAAGCACAGATGTGTTTTGGCCATGAAGATGATATGTACTGCATGATGATTAATCAGGCCTCATACACTCATTCCATATGCACATCTGCATGCACACAACACACATTTTCTTCCCCCTGTCCCTAATCTCAATGCAGTGCAGGTGCTGGAAAGAGAAAATTAAAACCCTCACATCCTACTTGATGCCCCCCTTGAAAAATGAACAGGTAAATTCCTCTAAGATTTACCTTATTTGTGTCTCTCTAGAGTCAGCCCTGATATTTGATGTCAGAATAGATATTTTGATTCATGATTTAAAGAGTGACTGTGGGAATGCAATTTGCCATGAAGCAAAATAAATCCATACATTCAAAACTGAGCAAAAGGAGAGTGGCATTCCATTAGTTGAAGTCACTGGGATATAGGGTTTATCCCAACTTAGTAATCTTATATACTCAGTATTGAATAGAGTGATTGCAATTTTTATATGTGCTGTGAAGTTAATAAGTAGATATCGATAAATTCTACAAGTCTTTGAGTGGGTCAGAACAGATTAAAAGAGAACCAAGTTTGGACATAATTCCATTTTTGGTCTTATAAATCTGAACTTCTGAACCTGGGCTAGTTAATAGATATGTAGCAGTGGTGGGTTTTAAATTTTTTTGCTACTGGTTCTGTGGGTGTGTCTTGGTGGGTGGACATGGCAGGGGAAGGATACTGTAAAATTTCCATTCCCATTCCAATCCAGGGGAAGGTTACTGCAAAATTCCCATTTCCTCCCGATCAGCTGGGACTTGGGAGGCAGAGAATAGATGGGAGTGGGGCCAGTCAGAATTTTTACTAAAGGTTCTCCAAACTACTCAAAATTTCCACTACTGGTTCTCCAGAACTGGTCAGAACATGCTGAAACCCACTCTGATATGTAGGGATGTGTGGTGGTCAGAGATGCTTACTCATAGCTTCATCTAGTGTACCATTGCATTTATTCTTGGTCAGAACTGGATATGATCCATGCATTAGTTACCTTTCAGTTCAGGTTACTCCAACACACTCCCTAGGGGCTACCCTTGAAAGGCACTCTGAAACTTCAAATAGCACAGTATATTCTTCCTAAAATATTGAACCTATAATAAACTTATTTTGTTAGCTATTACATTGGCTTCAAAGAACCTTTTTAAATGGACTGTTGAAGGACTATCTCCTTTGAGAATCTGCTTATCCTTCCAAATTAAGTGTTGCCTCACTTTCATGTGCTTTCTGAGGCTAAATGGGTCAATGTGAATTTTGTTCCAATGCCTCATAAATGGAGCTCTCTGCCCTAAGAGGATGTCTCCCTTTCAATGGATGGTGTAAGTGTGGCTGAAGATTCCCCCTCCCCCCTCCATTAAACATATTTTTTTAATTCTATGGTTCCTAATTTTTACCTTTTGCTAACTTTGGCTTATTGTGCATATTTGATGCTGCCGCTTCAGGCTATCCACCAATCTTTGAGCCATTTGAAGACCCTAATAGTACAAGATTTGCTGCTCCTACAGATGTCCCCTATTTTGCCACAAGCACTGTGCTAGTACGTGGTGTTATATATCCAGTATATTGGAGTGTTAAATATAAAGATTGATACCCAGTTTGTCATACATTGAGGACAACCAGTTTTGAAGTGAAATAAATAAACCTCATTTCAGTTTTGCAAAACTGTTCTTTTGTATGAGCTTTCAAAGAGTCAGGGACCTTTTGGATTAGCCTAGTGCTAATCTTGGAGGAGTGGTCTTCTCAAATAATGCCAGTGGTGGGATTCAGCCAGTTCGCGGGAGAACCAGTTGTTAACTTTCTGATTAGTCTGGCAAACTGGTTATTGGAAGAAATCATTAGGGCAGAGAACCAGTTGTTAAATTACTTGAATCCAGTGGTGGGATTCAGCCAGTTCGCACGACTTCGGGAGAACCGGTTGTTAACTTTCTGATCAGTTTGGCAAACTGGTTGTTGGAAGAAATCATTAGGGAAGAGAACCGGTTGTTAAATTACTTGAATCCCACCATTGCTTGAATCCCACCACTGAATAATGCTAAACCTTTGCTCAAAAGGAGCCTGACTATTAGGTGATAGGCATGAAGAAAATCGTGTCATAAAATTAGAAAGAGAGAGAGATCAGCTGCTACTCATGATGATCCACAAAAAACAGGTGGTTGGCTTACAGGCTTGGTCACTGGAAGAAAGTAAGTTTTCCCCTGTCTCAAAGAAATGTTTTAAACACAGTGCCTAAATTAGGAACATAGAGTTTAAGTAGCTAAAAGAAGCCTAGCTGGTATCAGTTTCCAAGGGGCGACATAATTAAGACAGTGCATTATGTCAGATGTCATCCATGGCAAAACTGCTACCGCTTATTTCTTACTTGCAGGAAAAATGCGATTTTGCCATGGAACAGCTGGGGACACCTTTAAGCTTTTTCAGATAGCAGTTTTGGATTAGTTAAAAGCCCCATCATGAAGATATAGCAGACAATGACTTTGCTGGGTTATGTTTGTGTCATGGTTAAGATCAAGGGCAAAAGGCCCTGGGCTTATCAGATGGGCCTTAATTATAGAGTTTTGTTATTTTTATGCCCTTCAATTTCTCTCTTTCAACAACTTCATTTTGGAAGGGAAAAACAGGATTGCTTTTTTTTTTTTTTTTTTTTTGCATTTGGTAAATAAGAAAGCAGCCTCTAGTTATGAATGGATTTCTTAAAACCATCAGGTGCAGTGAATACTAAATACTGCAGCTGTGCAGCTGTGCTTCATTTTAGAAGTCTAAATAAGTTGGGTTCCATGATAATTAAGTACACCATACTTAAAATCCCAAATAACATGCCACAAAAACAAAACACATTTTGGATGCTTTGTCGTACCAAATGGCGCAAGATATATTTTCTTTCCGAGAATGAATGCTGAGCACCAAAGGCATACTTATTTCTAAGGCTCAAAGACGCGCCACAGTCCCAAACCCTGCATTGTGCCGATTGTCCATTATCTTTTTGTGCCTTATTGACTTGAGGACTAATTAAGAGCATTAGCATAAAATGAAAAAATTAAAATGCAAGAATGGTACCAATTATCACATATGAAACACATTCGAAAACTGTAAAACATTCATTTTTCATTACTCAACGCACCCCGTGAGTCTTTAATACTGCCAAGCAGATGATGCTAATGTATTTTCATATATACATTTTTCTCATCTACTGTTTCCATTTGTGAGATTGGTTTTATTACTAAATGCCTGCTTTTCGTCTTTACAGAGTCTTCATAATGAAAATGTTCCAACTTGCAAAGTATGTACAGCTGAGGTAAGTTACCTGTGTTCATTTACTTACAGTGGTTCTTCGCGGAAATGCCTAAATAAATAGAAAAGGAAAGCATTCTTTTTAAAGTAATTGTTTTATTTATAAGAGAAAAGAGAACAAGGGACAGAGAAAAGGCCACAGAAGTCTTTTAGGTACTCAGTAAAAACTAATCCTATACTCATTAAATATTATACAATTAAATTATTAACATTTAAGACACTTCGCTTCTCAACAGGAAGAAAACAGCTTCAGTATATATTCTTAAATAGTCCTTATTTAAGAATATATTTTACCACCAGGACTTAAATAGTCCTGGTGGTAAAATTTTTAAACTATGGTGAAATTGCTCATGGACTATGGCTGAGTGTCTAAACTGGGAACCATTTAGCTTAACTCTCCTCAGCCAAAAAACCCTACCCTATTATATTAGGCAACCTATTCATCTTTCACTTGCAGTCTCATTATATGAGGACCATAGAAAGGATGGTCCTTTCTATGTAAGAATGAATGCTGTGGGTTATCACAGGGAGAGAAAAAAGGAATTGTGAGGTGTTAGAAATGTGTGATGAATTAATAATGAAGAATTATTAATAATATACATTTATGTTTGCCATTATAACTTGAGATATTGATATGACTCACAGGCATTTTCCACTCCCCAACACCATTGGGTCATCTTATACAATGACCTGGATATTAAAAAAAAATGTGGTGGATCATATGTGAGCGTGCCAAACTCTTCATGAAATTTTGAACTTTTTTGGGGGGGGGGGCGATATTCTTGTGACAATTCTTGTAAAATTTTGGTGATTCCAATACATGTTTTTATTCAGATGTTGCCTTTGGGGAGACTAATAGATACCACATGTTCTACAAATGATTGTCATCAACAATCTTAAGAGCAAAGAAAGGCACAAATGCTGCTTAATGATAGAGATCTGAGATGATTTGTTACAGAAATATTTAGGTGTGCTCTCTTTTTGTTCATATGTAGTTGTGTCATATATTTTACTGTTGCCTACACCCGGAAATCTTGATTTGTTTTCATCTGAAAAGAGCAGAAAAGCCAAAGGAACGCCAAAGGGTCAGCACCTCTTTGTTCCTGTAGTTCCTCTTTTAATTAATTTATAGTGATGATGTTTCCTTCCTAGTTAGATGAAAGGAACTTGCTCCCAGAGAATTATTGTATGCAAATCAAATGACACGCCCCCCCCCCCCGCCCATTGTCAATTTAAAGTTCCAACACAGTTGTTCGGAATACTACTATGACACTTGCATTATACCCAGAGATGGACGGCGCATGAATTAACAACCGGTTCGCCCAGCACCAAAAATGTGAGCGCAGCTTGCATGCACGTGCATGGCTTTAAAAACGTGACTGACGGCATAGCACCAGGGTGGATGGCTGGGCCCACCCGCAGGTCACAACTATCGGTTTGCCCAACTGGTAGCAGCCCACCACTGATTATACCTTTGGATTCATGTGCTTTTTATCATTTGCATGAGCATTGTTAAATATAAAATTTTTTGGGTTTTGCAAGTGAAGATAAAACTACTGATCCTTTCTTCTTTCCCAATCCCAAGCAAATTTAGTACCAATGAATGGTTTGTTCTCTTCAGTTTTGAAGCCTTCTATTGCCTGGACACCAAGTGTTGATTGTATTCTTACCCATTTTTTTATATACCATATTTTTCGGAGTATAAAATGCACCGGAGTAATAAGACACACCTACCTTTTTTGGTGAGAAAAAGAAGAAAAAGAAACCTGCCTCTGCCTCTAAGCAATTTTGCCTTGTTGCAGCAAACAGCAAACAGCCTGCTTTACTTTCATTTTCGTTTTCAGCATAGCTTGATTAGCACAAGGGGAAAAAAAAATCTGCTCCAGCAATTTACCTCTTTGCAGCAAGCAGCAGAGCCCTGCACAAAACAGCTGAGAGCAAATCAACTGAGAGTCGGGAGGCTGATCCAATCAACTTGTGCTAATTAGGCTGTGCTGAAGCTGAAAGGTGCTGCTTTTTCTTGCTGTTTGCTTACAAGGAGGTAACTGCTGTGAGGCAGAAGCCAAAGGGTGGGGGGTCAGTGGGTGGGAGGGGCTACATTCGGTGTATAAGATGCACCTAAATTTTCACCCCCTTTTAGGGGGGGAAGGTACATTTTATACTCCAAAAAATACGGTATACATAATTTTTATTGAGGAAAAATATTCTAGGATTTAATAACTACAAAAACATAAAGAATTTGACAAAAAAAAAGTTATGGAAAAATGAAACAGTAAACAGTAAAAGTCAAGAGAAGGGAAGCATAAAAACCCTTTTTTGTTGAGTAAATCTCAAGACCAATGATTCATTTTTGTTCATTTTCAGCAAAAAGTTCATAAATGGTTTCCAGGCTTTTATAAAAATAGTTAACAGACAATCAATTTGGCCATTTCGGCAAGTTCTGCCACCTTCACAATTCATTCCTCCAATGAGGATATTTCTGTATTTTTTCATCTTGGTGAATATAATGCCTTTGCTGTAGTTACATCATGCTTTTCACATTTACAATAACAGTTAGAAGTACCTTTTAAATCTTAGATAGTGTCCTCATTTTGTAAAAAAAACTTTTTTTGTTTTCTTATTTCCTTATCTATTTTCTTATTCACTATTCTTTCTAATTCTTATTATAATATAAATTCTTATTTATATTATAAAATATTCTTTTAATATTTGTACTTTTTATTTTGTTAAAATATCATCATGTTTATATTAAGAAGACATTATCTTTTAAAATCAAAGACAGTGTTAATTTCAATCCTTTTAACCACATCTTTCCTATTCATCCATGTGACCATTATATCAAAATTCTTAGCCCATTATATCATACAGTCTGTTGCTTGTTTTTCTTCTTTTTCAAACACCCAAACCATATCTAAGTATACCTGTAGGTTTGCTTGGTATCCACTAAATCCGCTTTTTTGAATTAGAATATCCTACTTCTATCATTGGATATCTTTTGCCTCATTTGTATATAGAGATATCAGATATCCATATTTATTTATTTATTATTTATTTATTGAATTTCTATACCGCCCTTCTCCCAAAGGAATCAGGGCGGTGAACAGATTAAGATTTCATATATATATATATATATATATATATATATATATATATATATATATATATATATATATATATAATATGTATATGAAATCTTAATCTGTTCACCGCCCTGATTCCTTTGGGAGAAGGGCGGTATAGAAATTCATACCTACCTACCTACCTACCTATATATATATATATATATATATATATATAGGTAGGTAGGTAGGTAGGTAGGTCGGTCGGTCGGTCTTTGGTTATTCGGGTCTTCTCCCGCATAAAATTGGAAGTATCTTGGCAACATTTTGACGAAGTCTCATTCGTCATCTTCAGGCTGGTGTTCTCGGCTTTGTGCTTCCAGGAGCAATGTGAAATTGCAGCTGTCTCTTCCTTTTAACTGCTAGTGAGGGTGTGAGCTGATTGGGTGGGAGCTTGGCTGTGTTCTGATTGGGTGGAGGTGTGTTCTGATTGGTTAGGGACTTGGCTGTGCTCTGATTGGATGGGGGGTTGGTTGTGCTCAGAAAACATATATATATTGTTTTCTGAGCACATTATGTATTATTTACTGTAAATAATAGAGTCAATCTGGTGTATCTACTAAGACCTAGTGTATAAGATACTAGTTTTAAAATAATGTTATAGTATAATGCACACTACTTAAAATTTTTATAAAGTGATTATAGAGTTCTTAGGCTGAGAGAAATCATTCAGCTATATTCTTAAGCCATATACAGTATCTACTCATTCCTGACTCTGTTCTGTCCCATTTCTATACTAATCTGCTTTGTTTGTTTTGTTTGTTTGTTTGTTTGTTTGTTTAAGGATTAAAAGTGTTTTAGGGGAAATATTTCAAAATTACTTATTTAAACTTTATTTCTTTATATCTTTTATTTTGAAATATACATCTATTGATGAATTTGATCATTTTAAAAAGAAGAACTGAGTTTAGATTGAATGTTAAGGGAAATAAAAAATTTGATGCATTAACATCAGATCTATATATTAGTCAATTAAGCTATGTGGACACATAGTTGGAAGTAACAAAGACCAGGTCTTTGAAGTACTGTTTCTTAAAATTGTCCTGCATCGGCATCGGCATCGGCATTAAAGGTAAAGATAAAGATTTCCCCTTTCCAGTTGAGGGCTGTGCTTATCTCCATTTCTTAGCTGAGGCACATGGAACGCTGTTACCTTCCCACCAAAGAAGTATCATTAGCATTTAGACTTATATACCACTTCACAGTGCTTTACATCCCTCTCTAAGTGGTTTACAAAGTCAGCATATTGCCCCCAGTAATCTGAGTTCTCATTTTACCAACCTCGGAAGGATGGAAGGCTGAGTCAACCTTGAGCCTGGTGATATTTGAACTGCCAAATTGCAGGCAGCGGGCAGTCAGCAGAAGTAGCCTGCAATACTGCATTCTATCCACTGGGCCACCATGGTACCTATTTGTCTACTCGCATTAGCATGCTTTCAAACTCTTGGATGGGCAGGAGCTGGGGCAAGAAATGGGAGCTCATCCCTTCATGTGCTGCTCGGGTCTCAAACTCAGGCTGTCAGTTTTCCAACTGACAAACTCAGCGTCTTTAACCACTGAAATGTTTTGACCCAGCTCTCCAAATACGACAAACCCTCTGAAGTCAACTCAAATACTCCTTTATTAGGAGTGCCAGCAGCCTTGGCAAAAAAATTCTCTCTCAATGCAGGTAACCAATCTGCCACATCTATTCATCTCTGCCCCCTGCCTTTTATCTCTACAGCTAGGGTTGCTCTTCCTTCCCAAGGATTGGCCCACTGCATTTCCACTCCTCTCCTCTTCTCCGCCTTCTGTGCATCCGTGCGTCAGGTACTGGACCCAGTTGTTCCTCCTCTTACTCATCAACCACCTCCAGACCTGGGGGCTGTTGACTCTCCATCTGAGGACTGACAGACGGCCCAGGCTCTGCTTTTGTCTCTCTCTGCCAGCTCCATTCCCTCTTCCCCCTCGGAGCTCTCAGGTTACCTTGATGCTGACCCTGACTCAAACGCCTCCTCCTCATCTGATTCAGCTGCTGGAGGGGCCAGTGGCCAACAGGCCACCACATGAGCCATCTCCCCCCTGCATCAGTATGAAGACCCTATTAACTTCCTACCAGTGTTTTGGTGGACTGTAGTCCAATTTATATTGAAGATCAGGAAGTTTCAGGATGACATTATTATGTAATATTGCATATTATATAAGATCCCTACCTATTTATGAACTTGTAGAATTTTTGAAAGGTGTTTGTTCTTCATCATGCATTCTACTTATTTAAACAGCACTTCAGGCATCCACTGTTCTTTTCATGGGTGCATCGTGTGAAAAAATCATTGTGACAAATGCAGGTAAGAGTGTTGCAAAATAATTGCTCAAGGGTTTCTTCTGTTGAAGAATGTTTACTGCACCTGACATAGCTATCTTAGGTGCCATCATAATTATTCATTGGGATGTTATTTATATGAGTAGATAGATAATGCATCATTTCTTCTACAGACAAAGCATGGGAAAAGGAAGGAAAGAAAACGAGAAAACACCTGTGTGGAAGTATTTAGCTTGCCAAATGATTGCCATAAATTGATTGGCAAATATAAAATAAAATATTTATAAAGCTAATAGGCAGCCTATAGGATAAAAGGGTCCTCTCAAGGCAGTTTATAATTTTAATCAAACTTAAATAAGGCACAATAAAAATCCTGTTAGCAACTTAATAACAAATAAAAGCCAAACAAATGCAAACATTAAAATCAACCAGGCACTAAAATAAATTCCTTCAAGCTGCTCCATTAAACTTTTATTTATTTAACTTTTAAAAAAAAAAATCAAGGCTGCTTATTACTTATTTAATATATGTTTCAAATACCAAAAGATCTACAATGGAAATTGTTATTAGGAAGTAGCAGTTTCTCACTGGTTTGCAATTTAGTAAAGGAAGTGATTCAAGCAACATATAAACTTTATATTAGACATCTTTAAAAAGTAATGCTTTTAATTTGGCCCTTGTAGAAATAGGGACTATGAAGCCCTCCAGATGTTTCCAGACTTAAACTCACTCCATCCCCAGTCAATATCACCAATAGTGGAAGACGCATCATCTGAAAAACTACATCAAATCAGTATGGGGCTACAGATATAGATACAAAATGCAGACTTTTTGCTTCAATCTCTTAATACCCTGGGAGATATATGCTGTGGTAGCACAGTGGTTAGAATGCAGTATTGCAGGCTAACTGCCCATTGCCAGGAGTTTGATCCTGACCAGCTCAAGGTTGACTCAGCCTCCCATCCTTCCAAGGTCGGTAAAATGAGGGCTCAGATTATTGGAGGCAATATGCTGACTCTGTAAACTGTTCAGACAATGTTATAAACCACCGTACAGGTAGTCCTCGACTTATGACCACAACGAAGCCCCAAATTTATGTTGCTAAGTGAGACATTTGTTAAGTGAGTTTTGCCTCATTTTACGACCTTTCTTGCCACAGTTGTTAAGCAAATCACTGCAGTGGTTAAGTTAGTAACATGGTTGTTAAGTAATTCTGGCTTTCTCCCTTGACTTTGTCTGTCAGACATTCTCAAAAGCTGATCATGTGACTCTGGGACACTGCAACCTTCATAAATAAAGGTCAAGTGTCAAGTGTCTGAATTTTGATCACGTGACCATGGGGAGATGCTACAATATTCATAAGCATGAAAAATGGTCAAGTCACTTTTTTCAGTGCTGTTGTCATTTTGAACTGTTCAGTCACTAAATGAACTGTTGTAAGCTGAGGACTTGTGTAAGTCTAAATGCTATTGCTATTGCTTTCATTTCTGAGAAGGAAAAGGCGCCTTATATATTTGGTTTAAGAGTCCAGTAAATTATAATCTTAATTGCTTATTTAAATTCCAAATAAGTGAGAGTATGCACTAAAGTTTAAAGGGTTTTAAATTCATTCATTCCTATCTTCATAATCTCTTCTCGAAAGTGAACCAGTCAAATCAGATATTCTAAAACAAGATACGAACTCCAATGCCTATATCAGATTTCATTTCCAAATCTGTGAAAGGAGAATAAAGAACAGGAACTATGCAAATGGGATTACAAAATAACTGGCTTTGCGGGAAAGGTCAGATTGCATAACCTCTGCTTCTGAGAGAAGGTGCAAATAACTTCAACCAGATGTAGAACATGTAGAAGCACACTTAATCTGTACAGTTGGTAAAACAAGTTTAAACACCTAAACAATTCTTTACTTAGGCAACATCTTTTTGTGAGATTTCCCTGCAAATGGATTCAATCCTGATTCAGCTATTTTACAGTTGGGGGTTTATTTTCTGCAAGCTGGGCTTGTTTCTGCAAGCAGATCGGGAATCCAAAATAAAACTAATTATAATTATAAAAGAGACCATATCTGGAAATCACAGCGATCTGCTAAATCTATACTTTCCAACGCACTCAATAATCTTTTCCCCATTCAGTTTTGCCTCCTGTTAGGGAGAAGATATTTGTAGAAACACTCACTATGCATTTTTAGACATGAGAATGATTAAAAATGGAATGCTATTATGACCCAATGTACCCTGGGAAATGGCTCTAAATCTTGAACTCAATATATTTTGCTGTGTGAAGCAGTATCTTGTTGTAGAGTGCAGTAGGACAAATCAGCCAGGCTGTTTACAGTTGCAAATTGGGAAAAAGAATGAATAGGAACTAAAGAAAGACTGATTTAAACATAAAAATTCTGGCATCGGTGCTGGAAACCCTAATTGAGTCTCATACATTCAGACTATGGATCTTTGACTTCTTACTAAGCCAACGATGTGTAAAAGTTTTGGAATGAACCACGGTATCATTGCTATATAAGCTAATTCATGAAGCTTTGTCCTTTTTGCATCTTATGTTTAATTCCAGTGATCTGCAGGAACTCTGTGCCTTTAAAAATTGCATAAAAGCAAAACTGTGGGAACATTTTTTCCCCCTGCCGTGATTATAAACTTTGCATAGATATTCTTTTTCAGAGTTACATAATCTTGTGTGGTACTTAATGAAGTGCTGGATGTTAGAAAAATAACTGCAGTGTAATTTTGCCCCTGGTATGTTTTCCCTTAAAAGGATTAATACCTAATTCACTTGTGCTTTGTGATCTCTATCATGCACAGTAATAAAAATACTTAGCATTTTTCACTTATATAAATCCACTTTGCAAACATCTCATTATGAAGCTTCACAACAGCCCCTGTGACATGGATAGGGAGGTCAGTTCAGTGCTCTGTTTTAATAAACCTCCAGTGCTCAAGCCAATTACAAAATATGAAATCATTAAATCCACTTAAAAGAGAGACAATTTTGAAAAAAGACTTATTCTCTTCGCTATGATCTAGCCAGAGAAGGAACAGAATATAGTTATATTGAGTGCCTGATAATGTTTACAGAAAGCTCTCACGCTGTCAAGATTTCACAAGAGCTGGAAATATCATAATGTCTGACTGGATATTCCTAAGACAGAATTGATCCTTCATTATCTTAGCTAAAATTGCTGCACATTATAACCTCCTTAAAAATTAACCCCTGACTGCCAATTTATAATGTGCCACAAGCTGAGAGTCAGCCAGTGCATTAATGAAAAAGAAAGAAAGCTGAGATGACTCCCTTTCTAGATGCTACTTGAAAATACTTCAGGTAAAGCTGTCAGTGAAATTTAAATGCTGTACAGAAAGTGTGAACGTTAAAAAAGGGGAAAAGAGTATTTTGAAATGTTCCTTTTCCACCGAATACCTGTGCCTGTACATGCTTCAGCTGCCCAGCAATATTGCACAGTTACGGGAATAGTTAGGAAAAGAAAACAAAACACAGGAGAAGAAAAGATGGTGAAATCATTCCTTCCAGAGCCTCACTTTCTCCCAAAATGAGCAGAATGAAAGAGGATATAACTCATGTCACAACTACACTCCTAATTAGTTTATCACTATTTTTGATTTCACACAAAAAAATATCTTTAATCCTCCCTTCAAATTTTTCTTGTGGATTCTCAAACAGAAGCCTCCCAGCTATTAAAGCCCTGGACTGCTTTTTGAAGCCTGTGAAAATTAATTGAAGCCCATCCCGTCATCATAAGTCTTCTAAACCGGGGTCCTCTCAGAGCTATTTTTACTCGTTGGGTAATGTCGAGGCATGTCAGAAGCCACAAGCCCCATTTATTGTTATTGGGAGGCTATAGTTTCATCACCTAAGATGAATGTGTTGGGTGTTGGAATGCCTGGGGTGTTTAAGTAGTGATGAATGCTAGCCCTGTGTCTTAATCAAGAAATTATTCTGGAGTTCTGTGAAATATGATTCGGGTTTGCAAATGAGCTGACTTTGAGGTGGTGGTGGGGGAATGAAATCTCTGCATCCTTGCTGTTGTTGTAGAGAGTTCTTTCAATCCAAAGAAGTTGAGAATAACTTCACCTTTCCCTTCTACAGCTACAGACAATGGATGACTTCCTACTCTACTGTATCTTTTTTTTCAGACTGTAATCTAGCTATTGCAGAGCGCACATTTTGTGCATTATGTTCCAATTCTCATTAACCTACACCACAGATATATCTTACACTTGCTCTGTTCTACTAGGTAGACACGATTAGAGCTCATTAGCGCTCCACTGTTATTACTTATTGCCTATATTATTTACTAAAAGCTACTTTGGTAATGGAGGTTGTTTCTTACTACTTGTAAGAGTAGTGCATGTGCTTTTAATAAAAAATACCAAGTCATGGGGTAGAGACAATTATATAGATGTGCAAGAGTGCTTTTAATAAAAAATACCAAGTCATGGCGTAGAGACAATTATATAGATGTGGAAGAGATGGTAACAGACAGAGTCATAACCTTATCAGTTTCTCTTTTGTGATTTTTTCCATCTGTTGGCTGAAATGGCACCATTTTGGCTACGTTTATTCCTTACCAGGATCAGTTAAGGAGTGGTACAAAGAAACTGCAGCCACACTTCTCAGAAACTCAATTTCTCAGTGCTTGCAGTGACAACCTAGCACTTCCTTTACAAATGGTAGCTTTAAAAAGGTAGCAACAATCCTTGAGTGAACATCTGGTGACTTCTTTGCATTTTCCTAGCTATATCTAGTCTGAAAATTAATCTCAAATGCCTTTGAGGAAGAGATGTTTAATTCCTAACAATTTGCACGTCTCTAAGGAAGTGTGAATTTAGCTCCCTGCAGGTAGAAATTTACATTCTTATGCTTTAAACTTGCTATTTCATAAATTCTGAGTGAGAAGAGGGACTTGCCTGTGGTTAACCTGTAGTTTTCCACCACCTCTAGTGAGGTCTTCTTACAGATGTCCACTGTTGTCACCATTATTGCTGTCAATTTTCTGAGGCACCAACTTCTATATCTTTAAATTTCTTAATGTGCACGGGGACTTCTTTAAAAATATATTTTGTAAAGTTTGTTATAATCATATGGTTGATCTTTAGGTTTTTCACATGTAGCCAATCTATTTTGACATCTCTCCAGTAGGCATCCAGGCTCAGGATAAATCAATAAGATATTCTCTTGCCAAATGTATCTCTGATCGAGTTTGAATATCATCTGGTCTGCTGAGGGTTCCAGCTTCACAAGATATACATGGATTATTTTTTTACTATTTTACCACTTTGTTGATACTTCACCCAGAGTGTTTTGGCAAATACTATAAACAACTTTTAATTAATTAATTATGGCAGTCAGTTTGGTGTAGTGGTTAAGGCACAAAACTAGAAACTGGAAAGTCGTGAGTTGCCACTTTGGACACGAAGACAGCTGGGTGTCTTTGGCCAGTCACTCTCAGATTAAGGAAGAAGGCAATGGTAAACCACTTCTGAAAATATTGCCAAGAAAACGGCAGGGATTGTTTAGCCAGGATTGAATCAAATACACAGGCGCATGCACACACACACACACACACACTAGAGATCCCAATCCAGACTGTGACTTTAGTGTAAGAGATGGACACTTCATTATTCCTTCTTTCTCTAAATATGAATATTCATTCAACATGTGGGGTTTTGTGCATACCAATTGTGTGGGAAGTAAAATTCTCATTCACTTCAATTGAATTTCCCTGCATATAATATGAAGTTAGATAAAGTAAGTGCAAAAGGTTTAATCTTGTTACACGTGCAGTGCTGGGATTTCAATCTTCATCAGAACCTCAGATGGGTTATTTGCAAAAGAAAGCTCCATCAATGCAGCTGTGTGCACGTCGCCTGCCACTCACGCCGCCGCCCCCCACGCCAGGCTGACACACCAAGGGTACCGCTGATTTGACATCCTCTTCTCTATGACAGCCCTTCAAATATTGGAAGACTGCTATCATGTTACCCCTAGTCATTCTCTTCATTAGACTAGATGTGACCAGTTTCTGCAACCATTTATATGTTTATATATGTTTAGCTTCTAGCCCCCTAATCATCTTTGTTGCTCTTCTCTGCACTCTTTCTAGAATTTCAACATCTTTTTGTACTGTGATGACCAAATCTGGATGCAGTATTCCTGCCTGGTGTAGCTACCCAAACCAGTATATAAAGCAGTCCTAGCATTTCGTGTGAACTCGATACTATCCCTCTGTTGGTGCAAATATTAACCTGGGACAACTCCGAAATCTACATTTTAAAGCTTTCAAGCCACTAAGTGAAAAGTCTGCTTTTAAATAGAAGTTTACAGTATACGTTTGTGTGTGTGTGTTTTTTCTCTTCAGCTTAATAGGACCATCTATCTACTATATGAACAGTTGGCTTTTTGCTAAATATAAACCTATTAACTAAAATAAAACCAATAGAAGTAAAGTAGGCAGGGACAGAAGCATCTGTCTAAGGGCGAGGAATTAGAAAGATAGATCTAACAAATTATATGTATGTATACTCTGAATGCTTCAAAAACAATTTGAAAGCAGTAATTTAGATAGCAAGTTAGTGTAGCATCTGCTGTTCATTAAAGCAGCTTGTCTTTTTTTCAGGTTTCTACCGGTAAATGATAAAAAGTGTGGCTTCATTAATTAATAGCACAAAGATGTTGTGCTTGTGTGAGATTTGAAGCACTTCTGAATCAGCTTACTACAGATAGTCCTCAACTTATGTCCACAACTGAGCCCAAAATTTCTGTTGTTAAGTGAGACATCTGTTAAGTCAGTTGTGCCCCATTTTACAACATTTCTTGCCACAGCTGTTAACTGAATCACTGCGGTTGTTAAGTTAATAACATGGCTGTTAAATGAATCTGGCTTTCCCATTGTTTTTGCTTGGTTGGAAAAAGTGATATATGAACTTGGGACACAGCAATGGTCGTAAGTATGAACCAGTGGCCAACTGTCTGAATTTTGATCACATGAGCATAGGAATGCTTACAAAGGTTGTAAGTGTGAAAAATGGTCATATGTCATTTTTTTCAGTGCCATTGTAACTTTGAATGGTCACTCAGCGAACTAAGTCAAGGACTACCTGTAATTTTTGTTTGAATCAGGCAGTTTACAAGGAGGTTCTCCTTGTTGTGAAAAGCTTCGGCTGAGAGAGTGACTGACTGGCCAAAAATCAATTAGAATTTGGATCTCCCCATCCCAGTCTCACACCTCATCCACTACACCACACGATTGCAATTAATTATACTAGCAAGAGATAGGGTGCTACAAGCATGCAATCTATTTTGGAAAGAAGGAATGTAAAAGGCCTTCCTGTTTCTGTTGAATTTTGCTATGTGTAGTTGCAATTTAGCATGTTGGCACATATCTTGATGTGTGTTTACTTGCAAAAGGCAATCTTGTGAGTTTGGGTGTGCATACATTAAATAAGTTATGTTATATAAATTTGCATTTACACATGAGGGATGACTATAGATCCGTGATGGCGGGGTGGCTCTGTGGGCATATGCGCCATCTCCAGCTGTTCTTCTGGTTTACAGCACACTAGCTGGCTGGTCTTCACGGGTGCTGGAGCACCCGAAAACAGACTGAAAATGGCTTGAAAAATGGCCAAAAAGCAGGCCGTTTTGGGAGGCCATTTTCAGGCCATTTTCCTGGCTCAAAAAATGCCCCAAAAGCGCCCTGAAAACGGCCACAAAAAGGCCACAAAACAGGCATGCACGTGCCAGCCAGCTGATCTTCGGGTTTCTGGTGCTCCGGTGTGCGTGAAGATCAGCTGGCCAGTGCACATGCGTGTGCTGGAAACCTGAAGACAAGATGACTGGCACGCACATGTGCATTCCGGTTTGAGTACTTGGTGCCCAAAAGATTCACCATCACTGCTATAGGTACTTCTATGTAACCTGCTACAAGATTTAATGAAGTATTGTGTAACATGTCCTGAAATGCTTTATATGTCGAATACACCGGTGGTGGGTCGCCTCCGGTTCGCACCGGTTCTATAGAACTGGTAGTAAAACTGGTGGGAGGCCCCACCCACCAAGCCCAACGTCACCAAAACGCTTCTGCGCTTGCCTGGAGTCCCGCTATGAACCGGTAGTAAAGGTAAGTAGAACCCACCCCTGGAATACACCCATTGTTTATATACTATAAAAATCAGGTGGGCATCTTGGCTTTGCATTTCAATGCTTTCATATACATTTTAAACTTTTGCCCTGTGAGGGTTTTTTTTTAATTTTAGCATTAAGATCTATAATTTACCAATCCAATGCTTTTACATTCCCTTAGTATTTCTGCCACTTTGGACGTTGCCCGATTGTATTTCATTCAGTTAAGAGAAAAACTGTCATCCATGTATCTGACAAAGAAGAAAAAAAAAGTCTGCTTCTCCAAAGGATTGTTTTCCTACTGTAATTCTTCAGATGCCTCAGTTGTAAGATGTGGATATTTGAAGTGGAAAAATAATAATCAATACAAGCCTTGGTTGACCTGGTTAATGGCGTTATTACACATACTGTGTTTACATTCTGTACTCTTAGTCATGGTGATTTTTAGCATGTAACCCTTTGGAGCGTGATGCTTTCATGCTATGCCCTTGCCATTTCACTCTGCACTACTAAGTGTTGTTTTTCTAGGAAGGTCTTGAAATGTGGGGCATTATGTATGAGTTATGCTAATTTGTTAGGGCAATGAATACGTTAATTTCATTAGTAAATGGCCTCAAAGCAATAATTACTGGTGTAGGTGTGTCAGAAACTATCATGTTCAGTTTTGCCAGTTAATTATTAAGATTTTGTTCTGAGAGACCCAGATTTGACATCCAGCTTCGGTTTAGCCACAAATAAACTTGAGAATAAGGAAGGAAGATGCAAATTCAGCCTATGTGTGTCTAGTATGGCTACCAATAATGTGCCAAAATGATGAGTGTCATAAATGTGAAGTTACCATGAACATCTCCCCAAAAGGCAAATCAGGATAAAAATAGCAATTGCACTTTTTTGGTCCCTCTCCTTATTACATTATAACATATTGATGGATTCTTATGGTGATTTCGTTCTTTTAGAATATTATATTTTTAGGGAGTATTTGGTGCTTTCTGATTGTTGGCTTGCAGGCATTTCATTACCCAGCTAGCTAACATCATCAATGCTCATATTACATTTTTTAAAAATTGGAACTTGCTCAAATTAGTGTAAGTTTTGATATGGCTCTAAAGTCTCCTGCTGCTGCATACCTCTCGGCAGGATATGAAATAGGGGGATTGTCATGCCCCCAGATATAATTTGTTATATACTGTTGTTGTTCTCTGGCCCCATCTACTGGCTGGGGATCAAATACCAATCTATATTGTTTGGAAGCTGATCTGTCCCCTTTACCCAACAAGCCACACTCCCAAACAAGTGCATCCTGAGAAATAGCCAGACTCCATTTCCTTAACATTTGGAAGGAAACAGAAGCACCTGGAAGAAGCAGGGCCTAATCTGTGGTACATGCTCAAATCCACATCCCATACACACCAGCATTGCTGGTGAGATTGAGATTTAGCTATATTTGTTAACTAGCGCGTGGCCCTGCTGTGAACCAGTAGTAAAGATAAGTAGAACCCACCCCTGATGCACACGGTCTGTTTAATTGGAGGATAGGTGGGTTCAGTAGCTGCATGTCAAGTGGGACACAGAGTAACAGAGTGTAATGAGGACAGAACAGGGATACTGCTGTATCTCCATACATCCCTCACACTCTAGTCAGGCAGGCACCAGAAAGAGAACTGTCAGCCAGTTCTGACAGGTTCTGGAGAACTGGTAGCGGAAATTTTGAGTAGTTCGGAGAACTGGTAAATACCATCTCAGATTGGCGCCACCCCCATCTATTTGCTGCCTCCCGAGTCCCAGCTGATCGGCGTCCCAGCTGATCAGCTAGGTCTTCTTTTGTTGCCATGCACAGGAGAACGGAGCTGGAATCAGGTCAGTGGGGTGAGGAGGGAATGGGGATTTTACAGTATCCTTTCCCTGGAGCGGGGTGGAAATGGAGATTTTGCAATATCTTTCCCCTGGAATGGGGTGGAAATGGGGATTTTACAGTATCCTTCCCCTGCCACGTCCACCAAGCCACGCCCACAGAACTGGTAGTAAAAAAAAAATTGAATACCATCACTGGCAGGCACTCCAGTCAGGTAGGCACTCAGAGTTCCCCAACCTTTCCAGTTTTGTGGACCTGTAGTGGTGGGGAAAAGGGATGGTTCTGCATGAGTGGCAGACAAACATGTGCACACGCACGCCCAGCTCCCTATGCAAGCGGGGTGATTAAGTATGCATGCACGTTTGCCCCCCTTTCTGCGAACGGGAGGCAAACGTGCCTGCCAGTCATGTAAATGACCCTCATGCACACGTGCTCAACTGCTGCTTGTGCAAGTGGGAATGGGCAGATGTGCTTGGTAAGTATCTACATACATATAACTTTTTAACATTGAACATAAATGAAACATACATTGTGCACTCATCCTCTGCTTCTGTGGCCCGGTTCTGAATAGCTCATGGCCCAGTAGTGGGCCCAGGGGTTGGGGACCCCTGCTCAAATGAATGTTAAGTAAGAAGCATTCAAAGACATCATGTTGCTCACTTTATTTTTACATAGCTCTTGAGTTTGTAACTGAAAATCCTAACCCTAATCTTTCAATACTGGAAATATAAATATATGGTTCCAATTGCTCAATCAGTGTGACACCTGTTATTAATTACAACTTAGGAACAAGTTACTTACAAACATAGGTTATATATGGAAAAATACAATGAAGGATGGTTCTCCTTTATTGAAACTGGGGGAAATGATCCACATTTTGAGGAGCCTTGAAAATATTTTCTTGATAGTTTTTCCTTTTTATTTTCCTTTTCTTTTTAGACCTTTAGCTATTTTTGTTCTTATATTTAATTTTTTTGAAAAGGCAAAAAAGTCACTGAAAAAGTAATTAAAACCTCTTCTCATAGCTTTACTGGTCTTCATAAATATTATGTTATATTTAATTGAGGGGGATTGTTGAGATATTTTAATATTTAATGTGGATTTCAAATTTTCTACCCAAACTGTAGGAATCGTAACAAATTGAAATGTGTTATCCAGGGACGAAATGAAAGCTGTAAAATTTCCTAAAATATGAAACTTGAAATTTAAAAATAAGTTCTATTTTGATAATATTTTTTATTTTATAGAATATATATCAACATTGGTTTTTGCTAACTTGTGATTAAATGCAACTGAAAGTTGGTTAATAATTTATTGGGGGGGGGGGAATGGTTACAATGGTTATGCATGTATTTCTTGGAATAAACTCCAATTATTGCATTGATATATGTAATGAGCTCCTACACACACACACACAAAACACACACACACACACCCTTATATGTTTTTTATTTGTTGTGAGCCGTCTTCAGTCTATGGAAATAGGGCGGCATACAAATTGCATTAAATAAATAAATAAATAAATAAATAAATAAATAAATGAATAAATATATCCAATCAGCTTTCAGCAAGCCATTCTTGAAATGTTTGTAATTTCTGGTAATGATATCACCTTGCTCCAAAAGCTAGGAACTTTTTTTTATGTCTCTGAAGGTTTTAGATCAAATTAGGGGTGAGAGAAATGCAAAATACAATTGAAGTAACATTTATTAAAACCGCCTTAAGGTTTTTGCCATGGTTTAATAAAATTTTAATGACATAAAAGCTCTGGTTGTTGAGATGCATTTTGCACTTAAGCTTCATTAAAACTCATTCACTTATAGAATTTGATATTAGTTAAATAAACATCTTTTTTCCTTGTGACTTTTTATAATCACCTTAAGGAAACAGTTGAAGGAAAGGGAATGCATAACCAGGTGGATTTAATTCGGGGTGCCACAGAGAAATGAATGGCTGGAAGGTGATACAGGGTAACAAAGCCAATAACTTCACAAAATGAAACAGATTTTACCAAATGCTAGAGATCAATGGCAACTGCACATTCCTCTATCGCTTAAGAAATTCATAGAGGTTTTCAGCTAGATCAATGATGATGATGATGATGATGATGATGATGATGATGATGTTTAACAAAGCAAATTACTATTATTATTTCCCATGGTTAGGTCATGCTATACTTTTTGATAAAGGGAAGAGGTTATTTTTGTGTGGAGGGGTTGAGAAACCAGTAAGATCTGTTTGTGTTGTGATCATGAATCACTTACTAGGGTGGGGTTAGACATTATCAGAAAAATGCTGGGTAGTCACTCAGGGGTGGTTTCTTTCATCTTCATGGGAACACCAAATATTCTTTTTTTTTTCCGTCACACAAATTTCTAGGTAGTTGGAATGAAATAATGTCCACCCACTGATGGTGCATCATGCATAGATAGAGGAAATGGCAGTTATCGGTAGTAGTTACTTGACACATATGACACCACTAGTCTGCAAGCTTCACTGGCTTCTGTTGTGTTTCCAGGTGCAATTCAAGGGGCTGATTTTCACCTTTAAAGCCCTTCATAGCTTAGGGCCAGGTTAACTACGGATCATCTCTCCCCAATTGTTTCTACCTATTCTACTCAATTTGGTAGGAAGGGCATGCTTCTCAGCTAGGAGTGCTGGCACACAGAAGGCACAAAAAGAGCCTTCTCTTCAGTGGCACCTGCCCATTGGAACCTCCCTGAGATCAGATTATCTATGTCCTATTGACCTTGCATACGGCCTTGGAAATTTGGCTTTATATACTAGCCTAGAGTCTGGATGTTAGCATTCACAAATAAAATAGACAGGAAACATGACCAGATGAGCTAATTCTTTTTTTTTTTAATTGTAAAGCTACATTAACAGAATCTTGCAAGTCTGAAAGTACAGATCTCCCGCTGTCTCATTTACAGTCTGAGAAGCTAAGTAAGGTGTGTCAGATGTTTCAACTTTCAATTTCTAAACATTAGGGGCGCTCAAAAGTTGTGACATGCCTTGGGGATTGTAAAGATATTTTGGTTACATTAACAAAATTTAGATATGCTTGACAAGTAACTATATAAATATCATAACTTTTTAATATTTTGTTTGTTTAAGGAGGGTCCCTTCTGAGCCTCTTTCTCCACCCATTATACAGCTGTGGGCTATGCTCTCTCTTATCTGATCATTCCCTGAGTAGCATCTCTTTGCCTTAGGGCCTTAGATATGAAAGCAGGCTATGTGACTTTGGGCCAATCATTCTCTCTCAATCCAATTCCTCTCACAGGGCAGCTGTTGTGGGGAAAATAGGAGGAGGAAGGAGTATTAGGTGTATTTGCCACCTTGACTTATTTATAAAAATAATAAAAGCAGGATTTAACAAATGTTTTAAAAAGCCTCTTGGTTTATCAAAAAAAAAGTGGATTCTATACCTGTAGGTAAATACTACAGAAAAAAATAACTTAAAATTTATTTGGTATTTATTACAAAAAAGATTCTTGCCCTTTCAAGGTACAAGCAATAGATACTAGAAAATTGTAAATATTATGACAAATTTATGATTAGACCAAACTATGGAACCATGTAAGGTATTTTATATATAAATGCTAAATAGGATGAAAATGCAAGCAGGTGGTTATTAAAGCTTGTGAATATTCCATTTGAGAATTTAGTTTGGATAATATACAGTGAACATGCAGAAGAGGCCTTCATCCTGCAATGGATAGACAATAGCTATAAAATGATGAATATAGAGTAAATGCTTCTCTCTGTGCACAGAAACAGCTTTTTAAAGAAAATTAATTTGGAAATCCCAATCCAATCAACCTGATCTGATTCTGTTCAATTGTCTGAATTGAATTGGATCAATTTTCTAAACTGATTTGAACTGTCAAATCAAGTTAGGATTTTTTTTTCCTGAATTAGAATGACAATTTGAATTGAATTTGCATGACTTGAAAACCTGCTAACTGTAGAATCCTCATCAAAACTACACAGTTTTATTCAGAAATGACATACTTTCTGATAAGCTTCATAAGTCTGTTTTATTAATTTCAAACAAACTGCCATAGAAGTTAAACTAGAAGAACTTCATTTTAAAAACAGGGGGAAAGATTAAAAATATCTTGAATGGTTCCTTAGTAATTAAAAATTGTATTGTTCTGGTGAAAGATAATATCTTTATATAATTCAAAGGAGCTTTTGGTATCGTTTGCTTTTAAGTGTTAAAACTAGTTTTATTTTCTATGTGTTGTAACACGTTCTCATGTCTTTCAGCAAGACATCTACTATTGTTTCCTTAACACTTATTCTTCCAGTCAGAATACCAAAAGAATTTGAAAAAATGTTATGCTTCCCACAGTAATCAGATTAGTTTCTACTGTAAGTTTGACATGGATTGCCATTATTATATCACTAATCTGTGAAGACCTGTGGAGTATAGTTTCTGACATGTTTCACTGTATTACGATCCCTCCGTTTTTCAGTCGGGTTTTACCATTATATATATTTGTGTTGTCTGTCTATCTACACACACGCACAACATATAAATACATGATATATTTTACTATTTAATCTGGTAGGTAGGTAGGTAGGTAGGTGGGAGGGAGGAAGGGAGGGAGGGATGGGATAATGATTGGCTAGTATGACAAACACACTCCATGGAAGGGACTAGTGTATCTTCTTGACTGAAATATTTTATACAGACAGTGATGCTTTATAATATTGCACACAAAAAGTAAACTTTGAAGAAAATGTCAAACAAAAATAAAGACGTGTAGCTCTATTAACTGCATATAGTAACATACATGTATTAAGGGGAACTAAATGCAAAGTGCACACAAGATACATATATTAGAAAAAAATGTATCTGAGTTGTGAAATCAAAACTTAGAGAAAATCGATGGAATAGAATGTGAAGTTAATATATGTGACACTGCCATGGGATTTAGTCTGACCAATACATTCTAGCTGAAATCATTTTGTGTGCATTCCTGAGAAGGTATTACACTTGTCCCTTTTCTGCTTGGCTTTGAGGTTGATAAATGTTCCACATTATCTTTAATTTCCATAAAATGGTTCTAATCTTTGCTTTCTAATAAATGTATGAAGGTGCCCTGAAGGTACTTTTAGTTTTGCATTATAGGTGCTTGGTTAGAGATTATGAAGGAAAAAAAATATCACTCTCAACATTGAATTTAAAACTTAGACTCATGATTGAGACAGATAAAAATACTCAAGGTAATGGAGGCAGAAGTGGTTTGAGGTATGTGATGACTTTGCTCATCTCTGAAAACGATTTCATTGGACGTCAGATACATATAAAAACTACCCATAATATTCAGGACACATCTATGGTGATTCTAAATAATTTTAATTTTATATTCCCTTATCCTTCCTCACCAAATGTACAATCACCTAATTTTACGCAAGCATTCACATTTTATGTCAAATTGTTCTCAACCAACAAGGTATTGCCAAAACAGATTCACGCCCCCACTGATATAACCAAATCATCTCTTACTCATTCATCCAAAGGTTGCTACTCGTCTTTTGCCCTATTCTCTGCTTAATTTTGAACCAGTTACTAAACGATCTACCGGTATTTATTCTCATTTATGGTTTAATTGAATTATATACCACTTTTTTTGCATTCGGTAAACAAGCTTCCTGTTTTTAGAAAACATTCCATAATTCAAACTTATTCACTTTATCATAAATCAACAAACATAGAATAAAGTTTTTTCTCAGTTTCATATATTTCTCAATGACTTGGTAAAGAGCAAAAATCTGAACTGTGCACCTTGGATTTGTACACTGCACTTTTGAAATTGGTTCTTTATCACCTCTGCTATCCTTTCAATCAAAAGTCTACCAAATTCTTTGCTGGGCAAACTAATCTCCTTGTAAATTTTACATTTACTTTGGGTATTATTCGCTTTGGAATAATGCCAATATTGTACCTTATATAATTATCAGCATAGCTGCAGGTTTCACACGCCTGTTAAACAAGTCAGGCGATTGAACTCTCTGTGCCCACAGCTTTACCACTTTCACCCTACTCATAGTGTTTCTGACTTCCTTTATATTATTTTACCTAAGGGAGCATCCATCTCAGTTCAGCTCTTTGACACTTCCTATCTTCCCCACTATCTTTCTCTAAAATACTCATCCCAGCATTCCCTTATTTCAATATCATCCTATATTCAGTCTGCTGGAGACTCTTTTTGTTTTAGCAACTTTCAACAGAGAAAAGAGGAGCAACAAGGAGTACTAAATATATTTGTTATCTTTTGAGTTATGTATATAAAAAAATAGAGGGAGGATTATAAATAAATAATAGTGAGACTTACAAAATGACACAAAACTGTATAACATTGTAAAAATTAAAGGACATTTCATTACTGTGAAGAATGGAGCTAAAAATTAGTAACTACAACATCAACACTGTCAGTAATGATGTCCATTTCTATCTGTAGACTATGTCCAAAAGATGTTAATGAATGAATGACAGATATGGAACAAATTTTATCTGACAGAACAGAAAAAATACTGGAAGTAGAGTTACCAAAGATAGACTAAGAGAATGATTTGGAGAAGGATGCTTTATTGGACATACAAAGAAAACTGGCTGTTATAAAAAGTAAAATATATATATATAAATGATGTGCCAAGAGAATGACTTGGAAAATATTTTCTTATCAGATCAACAAAAGAGGCTTATTAAAGCCTTGAAGAAATTTGTGTAATGGAATAAAGAAAAATTCAAGAGAAATCCTATGGTAATATTTGAGTCAATTAAAGATTAAGATTGTTAGAAGTAAAAGGAACAAATATAAAGTTGATTTATTTGGTCAAGGTTAAAATAACCTTTTGGTGTGCAAATTTTTGGTAACTGTTTAATGGATTTTTTTTCTGACACCAGAATTTAAAAGTTATTATTTTATGAATTTGCTTATTGTTAGGTCAGGCACAGGAACAAAGACGCGACCAACTCAGGTCCATTCAGCATTTTATTCGAGTGAGAACAAGACTGGCGCTGCGCTGCCGGAGCTCTCCTTATATTTGCTCCGGCAGTCGCACCGCCCCTAGACAGCGGTTTGAATTTCCCGCCGGTGGATTTGACCAATCCCCGGCGGATGTCCTTATAAGAACATAACACTTATAAATAAGGGATGGGATATCAGATGAAAAGGTACCTATAATCTTAGAAAAGAAGAATTACAAAATTGATTCTACTCGTTGTGATAAAGATTGGAAATCATTTCTTCTTTTTAAAATTATATTCTTTCTTTCCTTTTTTCCTGCACTTTTTTCTTTTTTTCTACTTCTCTTTTAGTTTGTATTAGTTTTTACTACTGTAATTAAAATTCTTTGTAAACATTATATTCTAAACTTGGAATAATATTACAGATCAACTTGATTCTCATCTTGATGATATTCAAGAAGCTACTAAAGATCTGACTGTTTTCCCAGGGTCTGGTTATAAGTTGTTTTGGGAGCTGACATTAGTATGCACATTTTGGTGTATTCGGGTCTTTTCCCGTGTAAGGTTGAGAGTATTTTGGCGACGTTTTGACAAGCTCTTACTCGTCATCTTCAGGCTAGTGTCTTCGGCTTCATGCTTGTGTGAGGAAAAGTATCTTTTGGAAACGTTGCCAAGATACCCTCAATCTTACATGGGAAAAGACCTGAATACACCAAAACTTGCATACCTCTACCCGTGAAAATCTGCAAAATATATAATTGGTGTGTGTGTGTGTGTGTATATATATATAAGTATGTATGTATGTATGTATGTATGTGTATATATATATATATATATATATATATATATATATATATATACCAAAACCCACACAGCAATGCAATGCCTCCCGACAGGCCCTGCTCCCCGCATGCATGCGTGACCCCCCCATGATCTCCCCGCCCCCATGCATGTGTGTGCCACCCCAGTTTTGGTGCTAGCAGGCAACCCTGAAGCCTGGGACCAAAAACGGGGGGTTGGGGGACACACTCCAACCCCAATGCCCCGTTTTTGTGCTAGCAGGCCTCCCTGAAGCTTCTTGGGACAAAAAACGGGGGGCACCACACCACCTCCCTGTTTTGATGCTAGCAGGCCTCCCTAAAGCCTCCTGGGAACAAAAATGGGGCACTGGGAGCCCCACCCCCCCTGCACATTATGCGTGACCTCCACCCCACCCCTGCATGTCCGCACATACACGCACCTCCTGGCAGAGACCCAAAAATCAGCTAGCCAGCGAGAGGCACACGGGCATGCATGGTGGAACTGACCTGACCTGTGATACTCATGCCATAGGTTCACCATCATGGCTCTATAGGATGAGAGGACTGCATAAACATTTATTATTATTTTGTTGCATATTTCCGAACAGGAATACACTTTAATAAAGATTGCTCATTCCTAGTACTTACAGATGAACATTGGTTTTGCGATATCTTCAATAATAATCTAATAAATGGATTCTGGACACAGAAGAGTATTATGAACACAATTTGGGGACATATTTTCATTATCTCTATCTCATTTAACTTGTAGAAAATCAGTGGCCTTGACACGAGAACTATTTCTAGATTGAGTAAATAAAATGTAAATCTTGACAGATACAACTGGGCAGGTTGCTCAGAATTTATTGTCTGTTTGTGCAAGCGAGGATGCCCAGTACTCTTCTGTACTGCAGCTTTTCTAAAAACAAAACAAAACAGAGTGATGGCATGCAGAAACAACAACTTCTAATAGTAAAAGAAAAATAAGCTATTACTTATTATCAGTGCACTGTTTATTATTTTTAACTCAGGCGTAGGAAAAAAAAACACCACATTTTGAGATAAATGGGAAGTGGGAAAGGTGTTTGCTAAACGTAGCTGTTGGGATGAATTATTTTTTCTTGTTGCAAGAAATGTGCCCATTTATACGGACACATACTTTTCGCAGTTAACAACACCTTAACTGCAGTTTCGCTTTTTATCCTGAGGCCTTTTTTCTCCACAGTGCAAAACTTAACAGATTGCTGTTTTTCAAATAATGGTAACAATACAAATAATATTTAAAAAAAACAATTTTTGTTGCTTAATTAATTTTAATCATTTCAATTAATTTCAGCTTTCTGTATTTGTGCCATAAATATAGCTCAAACAGCTCCTAGAAAGCTATTTGAGCTGGAAAATGAAGGCATGAGATATACTGCTTATATTACATCTCACTGTAAATTGTTCTTAAGACTTTGTGACAGTCAGAGGAATAATCTGTTCTAATGGCAGATACAGTTCGTCCCAAAATGAGATCAGGAGTTGCCAGGTGGTGGGGAGGGAGAGTAACTATGCCAGTGGCTATTACAATCTTTAGAGCTCAGTTAATTAGCTTTCTACTGTATCACTCTCAGATTTGCCCTTATAAAGATCTCAATCCCATTGAAGCAGTTCAACCAAGGATTTTAAGGTCTCTTCTTCTCCAAGTGACCTGGAATGTACTCAGTCCTTGGTTCTGTTTGGAATCGGGCCCTGCTTCTATGGAAGGGGTCCCCAAACTTGGCAGCTTTAAGACTTATGGACTTCAACTCTCAGAATTCTCCAGCCAGCTATGCTGGCTGGGGAATTCTGGGAGTTGAAATCCACAAGTCTTAAAGCTGCCAAGTTTGAAGACCTCTGTTCTATGGGAACTCATAGAGAACTTTGCTTAGATTCTGAGTTCAATTCATTTTCTCAGAGGGCTATTCGACTGCTCTAACTATCCTGGATAGAGTTTGCATTCAGTTTAGGAAAAAAGGCATTGAATTCATCCATAGGCGAATATCTAATTTTACTAGGACCAGAGGGACTCAACCTAGAATGAAAATACGCTTTTGATATCAGTCTTCCCCAGGACTAACCCTCCCACAAGTCATGGGTGGTGTACATGGAAGATTTTTTTTTAAATCCCAGCATATTATCTAGTGAACATTCTGAAGATGTTGCATTGAAGCTCTTTCTCTATGGAGAGATTCAGTTTCTTGCTTTCCATATTGATATGTAATGATAGCTTTATCTAAGAACACTCATGGCCTTGCCAACTGGAGAATATGGAGTCCGTTGCCAATGTTTCTTTGTGCTGCCCTTCTTTATACAACTTGTCTTGGAGAGTTAATAAACCCCCTGTTGTCAAATTGCTCTGGCTGGTCTCATGAGGAGAAAACTCAACTTCTTTTAGCTGATGTGCTTTCTGAAAATCCTAGGAAAATAGCTAGGTTTTCTGCAATTGCTTTTATAAGAGTAACGTTTTACATTTTACACACACACACACACACACACACACACATTTTATAATCTAACAAACATCTTAGAGGCTGATTACACTCATCCCAGGAAAAGACTGATTAGTAACTATTTGCCTATTTTTTCCAATTTTATTTGTTTTCCATTTTTATTCCTAGCCTATTTCACTTTTCTTTTTATTATGTTTACCTTCTAGTTATTTTATTTCTTTGGAATGTACTGTATCATGTTGTTATCTGGTGTCAGGTTGTAATTAAAGTTGTTTTTATTACTGTTATCAGCAGTTGCAATTTTACACAAAAAGGATTTGGAATATGCAAATGTTATATAAGGTTATGATAAATGCTAGCAGAACATTTGCTAGTATTTTGAATTCAAAACATTTTGCATTCAAATAAGTCACTTTAGCTAATACATAAGTATTTTGAACACAACATTCCCCTATTTTGAGTTTCAAATATCTGGAATTGTCAGAACTATTCATTTCAAACTGAAAATAACTTTCTATCTCAAAATAGAGTGCTTGAGCTTGAAATGCTTCACATTAAAATGTTGGACACATGCCTAATAAATACTTCATATTTTTCATTTTAATTCAGCTTCCACTAATATAAGCAGTGGTAAAGATCAGTAGGTGAAAGCATCAAGAACCTCACTTAATAAAGTCTCAGTACACAGTAAACACATAGTAAACTCACCATTCATAATAAATAACAGGTCAGTAGGTTTGATCACCAAGTGGAATCACTAGTCCCTAATCTTGATTCAAAACCCACAATGAAATATAAAACAGAGATGTATGTGATACAGTGAGGAATGAGGAAGGTGATCTGTTGCATAAAGTATCTCTTGAAAATAGCACAAAGAATAACGACTGCATTGTTTTTACAAGGTACTTGAGGTTGCCATGATGAGATGCATCAAGATATGTGCTTTTCCCAGGGCTTTCAATTAAATATAATGGGAGGACTAATCAGGGTCTGTTTTAAGTTTGGATAATTTGCCCTTTGTGTGGATATTGACTGAGTTTATAATTGTAGCTATGTGGGCATGGATTCAGCATTTCTAAACAGGGGCTAGTGTTTAATTTGAGATTAACGTAAGGTATTTTGGTAGCAGAATTGGCTGGAGAAGATTAGGCAACCAGTAGGAAGACTGGCAATGCATGATATTCTGACCCATGTCTGATGCTGCACTTAAATAATAGATTAAATATAATCAATACTATTGCTTGCAATGATTTCATGTTTTTAGAAATGGGCAGTAGAAGGTCTCGTTTCTAATCTCCTCTCAGAAGGCTAGAAGGCTATATTTTATACTCCTGGACTTCATTTCCCATTCTTGGAGGGCAGGGCATTCTCAAAATAATGGCATCAGATTTTGTTTTATTAGATAGGGATATATAGGGTTAAGGAAAGCATAAAAAATAACTGAATACAGATATTAAATTTGGGTTCACAAAAGGAAATGGCCGCATTCACATAGTATGCTATGCTCAAACAAGTAAATTATGTTATGACTGAACTTGATGGTCTGGTTTACCTAACATGCTAAGGCAACAGCTGGGTTTCCGTAACACACAATATGATTTTATCTTAGGCTAGCATACTATGGGAACCTAGCCAAGGCTCATTTTGTTTGCAAATTGCTACCAGGTGAGGGGGATACCAGAAATGACAGAAAATACCTGTTTGCTTAAGTATGTGTTTGCGTCCTAAAATGATTTATGATTGATTTTTAAGAACAAATTTGGTACATTACTGAACGAACAAACTCTTCCCACACTTTATTGGTTTGCATTACTTGACATTGTTCTTCTAATACAAGAGCAGTTCTGGTGAAAAACATTAGGAAACTTGAAGGTAGAGCAGTAAAGTGCAGATCAGAGAGGAAACATTTAACATCCAGGACACTCTAAAAATGTGATTCTTCCATGTGATATGCAGCTGTAAAAAGATAAAGTGCTTAGTAAAAAGACAAAGATAAAGATGATCAAACAATGAATACTCTATAGCAGTGGTGTCAAACTCACAAGGACACGTTATCGTTGCGTGACGTATTGCAACTTTTTTCACCTTCACTAAATTGGGGGTGAGCATGGCCAATGCATGACACCCCTGCTATACAGTATTGTCCTTTAAATAAAAGTATAGCTATCATCACAACAGTTAATTGTCCCCTAAATTAAAATTTCAGATAGGGAACCTGATATATTAAACATTTTCTCTGTAGCTTCCATCAAGATTGAATCGACAAATTATCTATCTATCTATCTATCTATCTATCTATCTATCTATCTATCTATCTATCTATCTACCTACCTACCTACCTACCTATCTATCACATATTTTAAAACTGTTCATCTCCCTTACATTACAGTATTACATGCAGCCTTACCCTAACATTCACATAGACATCGCTCTCTAAATCAGTCTCATTTAGCCCAAATATTCAAATCTTGACGTTTTCTTGTGCAGATTTTTTTGCTTTGATGCAAACTGTTATATGTGAATAGATGCTTTCTCCAACTGAGTTTCATAGCATTATTTCATCAGATGGTCTTAATTTTCTGCATGACATTATCTTTTTAACTGACATACAGTTGGGCTGTGATAGTCACAGTTGGAACAAGATGGAATTGCACAGCTGAACTTTATTCCTCTTTCAGTGCATACATTTCAAGTTTTGCCTAGAAAACCAAACTGCCAATCTCTTCCAAAATTTCTTCTCAGTTCTGGAATAATTTAATTGTTCTAACTGAATATTCTGAACTGCTTTTAGAATTTGGTGCAACTCAAATAGACTGTGGGTACTGTTTGAAATAGCTTTTAATGCTGTTAAATTAGTTGTTGTCATTGTCACATCGGGCCACATAAAATAACAAGCCCTCTACAATTTGATACAAGAAAAAAGGGAAAATGGAGGGAAAATAATATGTAGTTGTTTTAATGTCAAACATTTAAGCTATGAATATTTAGTAGTCTGTACAGTAGAGAGCCAAAATATACAGCATTCAAAACCTTGGGTGAAGTTGTAATCAAGTTATTGTGAAAAAAAGCCAAGTATTTAAACGCAAGGAACTTGATATTGTTAACTATATTGAATTGAATTTACTTTTTCCCCTGACTCCACCCTTTTTTTGGGGGGGGGGGATAGGAGTCACCACTATCTTGAGTAATAAGGTTTCTGGGATACTATTAAAATGGCCTGTGACCTGAAAAAATTGCCCAGAATTGTTATGTGTTGCTCCCAAACATTTCAGAGTGATGTAACATAATGGAGAACTTGCTAGTGCAGTGGACGTTAAATGAAAAGAAAGGAGTTCCGACAGTATTCAGGAAGGAGGGGAATGTCAGCATAGGTAAATAAGATACTTGATTCTGCACTTAAGAAAGTTGTATAGACAAAAAGGAACGGGGAGAACAATGGGTTGCTTTCTCTTCTGAATTATCCCTGAATCAGGTGTATGTATCCCAATAATACACCTGAATCAGGTGTATTATTGCATACACCTGATTGCCAACAGCATACTTGTTTTATTAAACTTAAACAATCAGAAAAGGGAATTGACGGTGGTAGTGAATACCTGCAAGAGTTTGATGTTGGCATAATTTTCTGTGTGAAAAATTGCTAAATCTGTCTGTAGAAATATGCAAACTGTCCAGAGTCAAATTTCACATTCTTCTCCTTTGGAGTTTCTCTCATTTTTTTTCTTCCACTTGACCTACTGTGTTAACTCATTGTGGACTGTACAGAGACTCTTCATGTGGATAGAGTTTATGCTAATATTATCAGCCCCTTTAGCAGTTTTGATTTGTTTATAATTTATTCGAAAAAAATGTAATCATTGGAAATATTTCTGAGTACTGGTATATTGGGTGTTATTTTAATTGTCATTAATTTGAGGCAACAATTTCCTCAAGCATAGGTATAGTCCTGATTTTGGACTCAGAATTAAATCCCAATAAGTCATTGAAGGATCACTGAATGAATGGTGGGGTCCTTGGAATACTAAGACAATGTTAGGAGAAATAACCAATGGAAGAAAATGTCTGTGTAACATATTCATTGTTCTTCAGTTAAAGGCCTCTAAACTGAATTATTCATAGAAAGTAGCATTGGAAGGCAGTTCTAGGAGAAAAACATGGCTGTGATGAAAATTATTGACAATTTGGGCTCTTTACTGATAAGGAGGAGTGATCTGTCCCCCCCTTCAGAGACCCACAAAAACACAGCCAGCCGAGGGTTAAGAATCACTTGGCACACTCCGCAGTTCTTATCTCAACCTTGGCAGCAATATGCACACCGTCTGCCAAGGACTTTATTGGTTTACACAAACAAGAAAATCACCTACGTAGCTTTGCCGTTCATCCAGCTTCCAAGACTACGAGGTTGCTCCGTTTGTTTAGCTTTGTTCGTCACGAACTTCGTGACCCATCGTACTGTCTTATATAGATATGTTTCTGGGTGTGGTCCAGTGAGTCATTGATCCTGTGACTCCAATCCAATGACTCAGGATTTCCTCATACGCCACAGCTGCAGTACCCTTTTCTCTCGCCTTCTTTGGCGTGCGTCCAGGAATGACGTCTCTCCCTCACTCTCATCTGAGACACCTGTTTCCCCACTACTTGGCTCTCTTTCAGCTGGCACCTGAGCCGGTGCCAGAGGGGGAGGGCTGGGAGATCTGGCTGGCTCCTCTTCCTCCTGCTCAGAGCTGCCTTCCTCCAAAGGGATAGGCTCAGAGGACGGGGCCACAACAAGGAGGAAGATGAAGATGATGGCTGATTTGGGATAATAGTACACTATAATTTCTTCAGGAAGGCTCACTTTGAAGGCAAATCTGGTGCTTGATTTGAGATTTCTTTGTCTGCACATAAGAATTACGAAGTTTTATGTGTAGGCAGAACAGTGACCTATATGAAGATATGGTACTTCTTCTGAATTAGATGTTTTCTGAACCATATACTAGCGGCATAACGCATCATGTTTTTGGCCTCCGCACGCCCCATTTTTGGCTTCTGCGTGTTGCGTTTCTGGCCTGTTCCAGGTGGCAGGGAATTGTTCAAAAACGTGATACATGGAGGCCCAAAAACGCAATGCGCAGAGATGGCGATCAGTGGCGATCCCCACAGCCTGGAACAGGTCTAAAATAGAGCATGCAGTGGCTGAAAATGTGACCTGCAGAGGCTGAAAATGGCCGAAGGGTGGTTGCCAGCGGGTGGGCCGGGCTTCAGCAACATTTGCTGTATAAGACGCATAGACATTTCCACCCACTTTTAGGGTGAGGGGAAGTGTCTTTTATACTCCGAAAAATACGGTAGTTCCTTTAGATGTAGGTTGAATGAGTCATTGCTACAAAAACAAACAACAGTGAATTTTAAAAATTAGTTGAAATAATTGTTTTGAGAATAATTTTAATGATGGTACAAATATAAGGAGAGTTTGGGACACGAGTAAAGCTTTTGTGAGAGGACATTTTACAGAACATAAGAGTAAACTTAAAAAGCAGAGAGACAAGGGAAAGTGCAAGCAATCTTAGATGACATAAAAATGAAAGAAGCATTAAAGAAATTTCCAGAAAATAAAAAGATTCTGCAGCAAATCAAACTTTCATGGTGGCAGCTATTTGACAATAAGAGAAATGGTAAATGAATATAAACTATGCAAAACAAAACAAAAATGTATTTACAAACAAACCGGAGAAAAAGGTGACATAGATTACAAAAGAGAGAGGAGAGACAGAAAATGACACTGAAATTACAAGATGGAAATATTATGACTAGATATAATGTACATATACAAAAATATTCCATTGATATTATTCAAAATACAGAAGGGAAAGGTTATTATGAATTATATAATAAAATAAATGAGTTTCAAAAAAAAAAACACACATGTGGATGTATTCCCCCCAATTTAGACTTTGTGCAGAGCACAAAGTACATTCTCAAGCACTCTCTTTGCTTCAAGTTATTGACATGTTTAAAGTAGTGCAATAAAGGAGCAAGACTTTGAGGTAAAAAGAGTTCCAAAACATTATAATCCCTAACTTGTAAAAGTAAACAAACCAGGATTTTCAAAATATCTTTTGCCATTTTCTATAATCTGAAATACTGGAATTGCTTTCATTTTACAACTTGCTTTGATATTTGAAGCAACTAATGGCTCACAGCCACATTTTGTTCGATGTTGTGTCTGTATTTAAAATGAAAGTCTTAAAAATGATGATTTAGATGTTAAATGCTAACAGAAAAAAAGGGGGGGGAGTCTTTTGTTTTTCTGAGCTTAGAATTCTGAAGAGCATGACAAATATGTGTTGTTAAACCTGGAATTTATCTGCTCTACTTTCTTTTAAGCAAAACCTTTAAAATGCAGCTCCATTTTCTCTTTTTCCCATCACTAGTTTAAATTGTGTAGTTTTCAGTTAGATCTCAATTAGTCATGTGTGTGCAGTTTTGCAACCCTGACATGGAAAACAATATTTTAAATAATATAGTAAGGAGTTTTGTATGGAAAATGCTATTAGAAAGGCACTTCTTTTGAGGAGGGATTCTGTTTAAACATGATGATGAAATGTTTTATATGTCTGCAGCAGGAATATATGAAATTAAGAAGAGCTATAAAATATAAAGACTCCAGATCTGCATATGATTATCTGTAGTAAATTTAAGTAAATTTACTTTATGTTGCTCTGTGAGTGTCCTTCAGCAATAAACCAAGATTTGTTTTTGCTTCTGTTGCTGCCCAGGTTTTTATAGACTTGGCCATGATGCAGTCGGATTACATCTCGTTAACTCTTTTTCATTTTTAGTTTTGGAGGAAGGAAGGAAGGAAATAGAGCAAAATTAGAAGGGGAGTTGTTGTTGTTTTTTAAAAAATAATTCATTAATCATAAGGACTGGAAAATATAGCATGCCTACAAACCAACTGCTTGTCTTGCATTATGACTTTAGTAAAAATAATAAGAGTCATAGCACTGTGCTTTTCAGATCAATCATTGTAGTGTTCCTCAGGAAAGATGTAGGAACTGGTTGTAGTACTTGCCTCCTTTTTGAATGGCTTCTCATCTACAGCATCTGCAGATAGGATGGGAAATCAGTGGCCTTCCAGATGTTTCTGAATTGCTATCCTGGGTTGCCAAGTAGTATTCTATATTATTCTATAAAATGTTTTCCAAATGTACGTACCAAGGTGACATTGAGCAAGTCCTTCCTCAAACATTCCAACTTCAGTCTTTCTTCAGTGATGTGTACAGACTTATTCTCCATTAACATTTGCTCAGTCCTTTCAAAATATAAAAATGTAAAGGTTCCCTTGCATGCTAGCTGTTTCCTGCTCTAGGGGCGGTGCTCATCTCTGTTTCTAAGCCGAAGAGCCAGCACTGTCCAAAGACATCTCGGTGGTCATGTGGCTGGCATGACTAAATGCCAAAGGCACCTGGAGTGCTGTTACCTTCCCACCGATATGGCCCCTATTTTTCTACTTGCATTTTTTACGTGCTTTCGAACTGCTAGGTTGGCAGAAGCTAGGACAAGTAACAGGAGCTCACTCCGTTACACGGCACTAGGGATTCGAACCGCTGAACTGCCAACCTTCTGATCAACAAGCTCAGTATCTTAGCACTGAGCTACCACATCCCACCATTTCAAAATATACACAATTATAACATTTTCTTAATAGGGTGCACATATGTATATACAATATAACCATCACACTAGTCCTTTCGATGTAAGAAATAATATACAAAGTGCAAAAAAGGAATGAGAAATAGCCAAAGAAATTAAAGGCTGAGAAAACATTACTTTGAACCAAAACCATTCATTATAGTTCTCCATACCTTTTCATCCTTGCAAGCTATTCTTGCTTTAACCATATCTATATACCACCTCATACATTGCCATTTGTTCTTTAAATTTCTTACCTGTTCTTTTTTCAAGATCTCATCAACTCCATCCAGCTATGATCTTCTTGGTCTTCCTTCTTCCGTTAAGACAGCGGCCCCCAACCTTCTGGGAACCAGGGACCAGTTCCGTGGAAAGAGGTTTTCCCATGGATCAAAGGAAGCATGGTTTCACATGCTGCCTGCATCCCATGGATGGGATTTCACTTGATTGCATGACTCAGTTTCTGGCATGCCACAATCCTATGCCAGTCCACAGACCGTGGGTTGAATATCTGCCTTAAGATATTTTCTCAGCCTTCATATATTTGTTCTACAATCTGATCCTCATTCATTCTATCTCAGTAAGACCAAGCCGCTCAATATACTTCTTTAATAGTAGTTATTCACTTTTGTATTTAATCCATATTCAATCAGCACCAATTTATTCTTGACCCTGTATTTGTTGCTTTAGTATAATTTAACATTGTTCTAGCACTGATATTACCTGTAATAATAATAATGAAGCACCAAGGACTCCACAGTATAAGTGCATGAAGTCTTTTACCTATGACCACAATTGAGACTGGAATTTCAGTTGGTAAGCAAAGTAGTCATTAAGAAAGTCATCATGTGACTGGATTCAATGTTATGGTCATTTTAACTTCATCATTAAGTGAATTACACCATCATTAGATGAATGCAGTTCCTCAATTGAATTTGCACGACAGTAGCCGATTCAGAAGGTCTCACATCACGTTTACATGACTGCATGATGGTGCAACCATCTAAATGCAAGCCAGTTGCCAGGTGCCAAATTGCAATCACGTGACTACAGAGGTGGTGGATTGGTCAAAAGATGGATCATAAGGCTGTTGTAATTTCAAATCATTGTTTAAAAATGGTCATAAGTCAAGGACTACCTGTACATTCTCTTCACTGGAGCATACTTAGTTAGATAAGTATTATCCAGATGTGAAGTTGGCAGTAGTAACATGAGTCATATCAAGGGAAGGTAGAAGGCACACATAACATGTAATTTTTTTACTATTTTTCTTATTGTAGCAATTTTAGGGCTAAATTGAAGCCAGTGGTATGTTTCATGAACATGCTCATCCTTGCCTAATAAAATACCCCCCTATAACAGTGAATTACTTCCCAATAAACATGGAGAAGGAAGAAGGCAGTCTTATATACCTGGTCCGAAAAGTGCTGATTCTTATTCTTAATATCAGGTTATGCCTGTCTGACTTATAAGATGCAGACAACAATGACAGCAATAAAAGAGCAAGTCAAGTCATTGTCTAGCTGGTCTAGTTTAAGGATTGCTTCTTCCAACAAATTTCTAAAGATGGAGCAATAGAATGGCCCAAAGGAACTAAGCAAAGGAAACTCTTAGAAAGTGTATTGAGTAACTGGGTTGGGAATTGGCCTAATGCCGTCTGACACTGGCTTTATAGGACCATCATCCATAATGTCTTCTTGTAGATCCAGCTGCGCATCAGTGATGCTTGGGTCTGTTGCCTCAGTCACAGAAGACTAAGAAAACCAAAGGAAAAAGTGCATACAGTAGCTAAATGTCTGTGGAGATTCTCAGTTATCCTGGTCATGGTTGTCCTAAAGATGCTTTTTTGAAGAGGCAACTGGACTTTCTTGTTTTCCTTTGAAGACGTTTTGCTTCTCATCCAAGAAGCTTCTTCAGTTCTCAGTGAAATGTTTTCAAAGAAAAACAGGAAAGTCTAATTGCCTCTTGCAAAAAGCACCTTTGGGACAAAGGAAAAAAATTAAGAAAGAATTAGAAGGACCTCAGGCTGGTCTCAGATAATAATTCTCCCTGGGTTTTTTTTTTTTACAAAGAAGGGGTTATTACCTGCTTGAGGGACACATTAGTCTTCTTTGAATACAAGATGGTTTTTGTTTAACCTTCAGAAGACTGTTGTTAGGAAAAATAGCATGTTCTGAACTAAGAACATGCCTTGGTGGAGCAGCAGACTAAAGGTCTATTAAGTAGCACTTAGCTGCCAGCTGCCTGCACTTACTGCGAGTTCAAATTTCACCAGCCTCAAGGTTGACTCAGCCTTCCATCCTTCTAAGGTAGGTAAAATGAGGACCCGGATTGTGGGGGCAATAAGCTGACTTTGTATAAAAAAGAACTCCGCTTATGGGGGGCCGAAAGCCCTACTAAGCAGGTATATACAAAAGTATGAAGGCTATTGCTTAACGCATTGTAAGCTGCCCTGAGTCTCCGGAGAAGACTCATAGCGGCATATAAATCAAACCAATAAATAAATAAATAAATAAATAAATAAATAAATAAATAAATAAATAAATAAATAAATAAATAAATAAATAAATAAATAAATAAATAAATAAATAAATAAATAAATAAATAAATAAATAAATAAATAAATAAATAAATAAATAAATAAATAAATAAATAAATAAATAAATACTACTCTTTTTTTCCTGGCAATACCAGGAATGAGACCTGAATTGCCCATGAAAATAATGAAAGCCTAATTGTTAGTAATCGTTTATTTAAAATCTCCTGGAAGAGAAGAGATTACATTAGACAATCTCTTGCAAAATGTGGAAGGGAAGCAGTTTTTATGAACACTTTATCAACATCACATTGTTCCACTGGAAGTCTCAGAACATTTTGAAGTCTATAGCTCTAGAAAATAAATCCATTTTTCTAATATCAGCTTTTCTTTTAACCTATTTGTAAATGATTTATTGTGGTAGAAAGTCAGATGATGATAAGATAGTGCTGTTTTAGAGGTCATTGAAGAGTTCTTGGGAAGTTTTTCTACCAAGGTGCTGGTCTCACAATGTCACTCTGATAAGAAAACTAACAGTTTATGTCAAAGTTGGCAAAATGAGTTTGTCTGATAAACAGTCTGCTTACTGGGCATCAATCATTCTTCTTTTTCAGACTATGTTGTATTTATCATAAAGTGAACTTTCCTGACTTGATACTCTCACAGGGCTGAGATTGCTGCATGTTAAACAGTACAATTATATTAGGTACAAGGGACTTGGCACTGAGCCACCTTAAAAGGGCTGGCCATCGGCTGCTGGAATGACCAACAGTGAGAATCCTGCCTTGCTATCTGCAATATAAATTAAAAGAAGGATGTGCCAAGAAGGATAAAGATAAGCAAGAAACCGAGAAATGAAAATAGAATTGAAAACAGAAGTATTATAAATACGAAAAAAGAAGTTGTTGTAGGGAAGAGATGAAAGAACTGGAAAGACAAGCTGATAGAATTATATATATATTTTTTAAAAAATACATAAAGGGTGTGCGTGCGTATCCAACAATTTTTCAATTTTTTGTTCCTCTGAAAGCAGGAAAAATGCAGCGTCTGCATTTCAGATCCTCAAACCTTGCTAGGGTTTTTTCTTCTTCTTTTTCTTCCCCTTACAAGCATTTTTAGCTTATTCTTGTATAAATCGTTTTGCAAAATTGCCTTGAGCTGAAACAATATATCTGAGTGTGGGTTAAAAGCCTGTAAGTGGTTCTCTGCTTGAACAAAGTGAAATCAGGTTACGTTAATAGAAGTATTAATTAATTTGCCCTCATTTATGCAGCGGAATTAGCATTACTGAAAAGTCTTTACCGCCTTTAAGTACGCTAAATTGTGCGCAGCTTTGGCAACAGAATTTCAGCCATAACACCTAGTAATGTGTCAAATACTGTTGAAAATTATTGTCCAATTTGGAAACCTGAGACATTACTTGGAAATGCTGTCGGGTGCGTTATAATGAAAATACCAATCCACATTAGCCATTGTTGCCATAAGCAAAAATCTTAATATCTTGGCCAAACCTACTTAAGGTTCACAATAATAAAGTCACATTCCTAATTTTATTAGGGATGTGCCAAGTTAAGCGCTTTGCTGGCCTTTGGAAAGATTTATGGCTTAACTTCTGCTGAATTAGTGGTGAATGACAAGGGGACATTGTTTTATAGGACATAATTTAAATAAAAACCTGCAGGGTATTTCAGTAACATTGTCACTTCAATTCTAAACTGGAAGAAAGAAATGTGTATTAAGGAAGAATCTTCATTAGTTTTTATGAGTGCAATCTAGTGCTGTCAAAAGCTTCCTTATAAGGTAATATACTGGGACAACTGCAATCTTATTCCAGCTCCCATATAAAAACAATTGGTTGGCTTCATTGCAAAATTAAGTTGGCGGAATGGGAGAGAGAAAGAATTTCAATAGGTCATTTTTTAAATCTAGTTTGAGTCTTTTCCAGCTATTTCCCCTCACTTTTGATTGGCCCTTGAATTTAATTTGAAAGAAAAGGTTGTTTGTATTTAGGGGCTTCTGATTCAGTATAAATTCTAACAAGAGCGAAGAGTCTCAATAAGGCCATCGAATATTTCTCAAGTGCATATCACAAAGTCATCAGCAATTTCCACCCAAGGCAAGATGTTAAACAAAAAGAGCTTCTGTAATATTAAGGTGGAGAAAGAATCTCAGGAGGAATCCACACATGCCTGAGAACAGCTGATTGATAGGTGCTTTGCTGCCTGACGTTTTAAGGGGAAGGCTAGAATTACTTCCAATGGGCTGAATAATATGACTTATTTATTATTTATCACAAATATTTCAAGCTGGGTTTTGGGGTACAAAACCTTTTCAAGGCAGCTCGGAAAATGAAATATTCAGATATTTTGACTGCCAGACGTTGCTACCAATGTGTTTATGCTTTAAATTATAACACTGCGGGACGGATGCGAACTCCGATTCAGGATAGCTTCAGCAGCCTGCTCAGCAACTGTTCCAGTAACAGATGTGGATCCATACAGTGTACACACAAATGAGCAGAAGGAAAAAGGGCTCTCCTTCCTCTTTTTGCCCATTAGTTGGCCTAGCCATGGATCTGTGGAATCATGTCCCCTTTTCAACTGTTTTCTTGCCGCTTTGCTGCAAGAATTTGTTGCTGCTTTTTTTGATGGATGCAAAGCAAGAGCTGTGTGGAAATTTGTGGTCCTGTCTATTCACAGATATTCACACATTCCATACTGTTTATATTTGAGTGAGGAGTGGGAGGCAAAATACAGTGGTGGGATTCAAATTTTTTTTACTATCGGTTCTGTGGGCGTGGCTTGGTGGGCATTGGGTGGCTTGATGGGCATGTCGGGGAAGGATACTGTAAAATTTCCATTCCCTCCTCACTCCAGAGGAAGGTTACTGCAAAATCCCCATTTCCTCCTGATCAGTTGGGACTCGGGAGGCAGAGAATAGATGGTGGCGGGGCCAGTCAGAGCTGGTATTTACCGGTTCTCAAAACTACTCAAAATTTCCGCTACCGGTTCTCCAGAACTGGTCAGAACCTGCTGAATACCACCTCTGGCACAATATGAAAGTCAGAGAGTTAGAAGTAAATTACACAGTGCAATTCATAATACAGGCAGTCCTTGAGTTACAATCACAACTGACCCCAAAATTTCTGTTGATAAGTGGAACACTTGTTAAGTGAGTTTGCCCCCTTTTACGACCTTATTTGCCACAGTGGATAAGTGACTCACTGTAGTTGTTAAATTAGTCAAACTGTTATTAAATGAATCTGGCTTCCCCATTACTTTTACTTGTCAGAAGGTTGCAAAAGGGGATCACATGACCCTGGAACACTGCAACTGTCATAAACATGAGTTAACTGCCAAGCATCTGAATTTTGATCACATGTCCATGAATATGCTATAATGGTCGTAAGTGTTGAAACTGGACATAAGTCACTTTTTTCAGTGCTGTTATAACTTTGAACAAGCCCACTGAACGAACTGTTGTAAATCAAGGACTATACGTATTACATATCATATCATGTGACGTATATACTACACTTGCATCCATTATTGACACAAACATCAAAAAGGCCAGGGTTTGCATTGTGACATCAAGTTTTGTCATTTTTCAGTCATTGTGGCTTGCATTGGACATCTAAGGAGAAGGTCCTCAGTAGATCAAAGCGAGCAGCAGTATAACTTTTGCTTCTTCCCCTTTGTATGGTGATATATATCAAACTTCCTCTACAATACTACAGCAAGAATTTGCCTAAGAACAGTTACTTGCACCACTTCAAAATCCCCTGTCGACCTATCTGATTGTCTTCAAATATCATTAAAGAGTTTCCTTTGCTGAGATGTGATGGCCACAATCACTGTCGATGAGATGGACAGCTATATACTGTAATATCAATAGCAACAGCACTTAGAGTTAAGGTTTCCAGTGCTTTCTAGCCCTCTCTAAGTGGTTTACAGAATCAGCATATTGTCTCCAACAATCTGGATCCTCATTTTACCCATCTCGGAAGGATGGAAGGCTGAGTCAATCTTGAACCGATGAGAATCGAACTGCCGAACTGCTAGCAATTGGGAATCACCAGGATTAGCCTGCAATATTGCATTCTAACCACTGCGCTATCACAGCTCCTATAAGATAGATGGATGGATGGATGGATGGATGGATGGATGGATGGATGGATGGAAGGAAGGAAAGAGAGAGAGAGAAAGAGAGAGAGAGAGAAAGGAAGCAAGGAAGGAAGGAAGGGAGAGAGAGAGAGAGAGAGAGAAAGAAAGAAAGAAAGAAAGAAAGAAAGAAAGAAAGAAAGAAAGAAAGAAAGAAAGAAAGAAAGAAAGAAAGAAAGAAAGAAAGAAAGAAAGAAAAAGTTTCACTTAACAACCGGGTTACTAACTTATCAACTGCAGTGATGCACTTAACAACTTATGCAAGAAAGATAGTAAAATGTGGCAAAATTTACTTAACCAGTGTCTCATTTAACAACAGAAATTTTGAGCTCAACTGTGATTATAAATCAAGGACTACCTGTATATAGTGCCTGTATTATGGCCAAAAGGATTGTTACAGATAGTCCTCAATTTATGACTGTTGGTTTAGCAACCATTCAAAATGTCAATGGAACAAGAAAAAGTGACTTAATGTCCAACCATCTCAGCATCCCCCTGGTTACATGATCAAACTTTAGGCACTTGGCAACCAGCATATATGTCAACATCCAGCTTGTGTATCCAAATAAAGGTCCAGGATCATTTCATTTCTGAAAATCTTACTGCTTATTGAATACACAGCATCGTAATGGTGAGGTAAAACTAACTTTGTATTTATCAGGCACTAGCTCACAGTATTAAACAATGAAGTTTCCAAACCAAGCCCCAGGCTTCCAGGTAGACCATGTAAACAAGTTCTCTTTGTTATGGGAACCATCTGCCTTCTTCTTCACACCTGTTGATATGACCTTGAAAAGTTTCCAGATTCTCACAAGTTTCAGTGGAACTGTAGTAGTTTCATTTCTCCAACTAACGCATTCCTAATCAGCACCTCTCCCCTTACTCTAATGTCAACGAAGAGGCACATAGCTGCCAATGTTTCACTCTTGACTCTTCAAATGCCCAGGGTCACATGATCACCAATCACAACCTTTCCGGGGGGCTTCTAACAAACAAAGTCAATGATGGATTCACTTAATGGCCATAGTCATTCAGTTAACAATTGTAGAAAAATACTGTAAAATTACTATTTTACATAACAATGGAAGTTCTGGTCTTAATTATGGTTGTAAATCGAGGATTATTTATACTGCTCTGGGAAAGATGCTTGTCGATCATAAACCAAAAACTGCCTTGAGAAAACATGTGAATTATCAGCTTTTCAATTGCTCTACAATGGCACAAACAAATAACTCAACAAGATGACTCCACAATCATTTTAATTTGTGCTGAAAAATGTGTCTTAAAATGGAGTTGCACTAACTTTTATATATGTATAATTGAATTGTATCTTAATTAACTTTTTTATTTATTTAAATCCTTTTTGTATGATGCTTTGTTTTCTTTTTCGCTATAATCGTACTGAATCAATAATATTAAATTAAAGAATAATAATAAAGTAATATCCTTTGCTGCATCTTAAGTTTGTGCATCACCCAAATTAATTTTACATTGCAGAGGAATTACTTTCTAGTATATCTTTCGTGTGTTCCAAATGATTTATTTTTACTTGCTAAATATTTGTTCAAGGCTGAAGCAAAATTAAGAAGTCTTTTTATCTGTGATGTGATAAAACACAGGAATCTGCAGATGCAGAGTCTCTTGCCATATTTTATATAAAAATGATACTGAATTTAGTCAAGCATAATTGCAACAGTCTGTTCACCTTCCAAAATGAACCAGGATATAGTTGGGATTGGGTTATATGTGAATCCATGGATTTATTCAAATGGAAATGTGGAAAGATTGTAGCCAAGCAGTTATACTTTGATAATGTAGAATTAGGTTAATCTACTAAAGTGAATCAATACTTATTGGGATTGGCTATGGATTATTCTCATGATTAAAAATAGTCCTGGAGATACCATGAACTTGTAATGATGCTGTATGGAATATTTAAAGTTCATGATTCAATTCTATATACAGGTAGTCCTCGACTTATAACAGTTTTTTTAGTGACTGTTTTTCACGCTTACGATCATTGCATCATCCCCATGGTCTTGTGTTTAAAATTCAAATGTTTGACAACTGACTCATTTATGATGGTTGCAATGTCCCAGGATCATGTGATCACCTTCTGACACGCAAAGTCAATGGGAAAGCCAGATTTACTTAAAACTGTATTACTAACTTAATAACTGCAGTGATTCACTTAACAATCATGACAGGAAAGACTGTAAAATGGGGCAAAACTAACTTAACAACTGTCTCTCTTAGCAAAATTTTGGGCTCATTTGTGATCATAAATTGAGGATTAGATAAGAGCCACGGTGGCACAGTGGTTAGAATGCAGTACTGCAGGCTACTTCTGCTGGTTGCCAGCTGCCTTCAGCTTGGCAGTTCGAATCTCACCAGGCTCAAGGTTGACTCAGCCTTCCTTCCTTCTGAGATGGGTAAAATGAGGACCCAGATTGTTGTGGACAATATGCTGACTCTGTAAACAGCTTAGAGGGGGCTGTAAAAGTACTGTGAAGCAGTATATAAGTCTAAGTGCTATTGATATTGCTATTACCTGTACAAGGTAATGTGTCCATTCCATGTTTTTCTAACTTGCAAAATGTCCAGATATGTGTAGCAACCTGAGCTTTGGAAACTGATTTTTGGCACTTTCTGAACTAATCATAGAATCATACCAATTTACACACTCATGTGGCCAATTCTAGGAATATCAATGAAGAAACCTGGACAAGAAAACCAATATTGTCATAAGCAACTGTTTCTTTTAGAAATTAAAGATGGAAGTGCTTTTCTTTTTCTTCTACATAATTTTCTAAGAAACAAGTGCAATTTCCATCTACCTTGTACACTGTGGGTTAGTAGATTTTTAAATTTCAAAGAACATATGAAGATTTGCCAAAAAGTCTCTAAACATGACCCATAATTTGAGGTAAGAACCTTCTATCTATTCTGAGTGAGTAAGATGAGGGTCTTGTACTATTCTATCACGTAACTGAGATCATTATCCAGCATTATACATTACACAAGGTATAATGCTGCCAAAATAGTTCAGATTAATAAACATGCAGTTAAATGTTATATACCATCTATAAACCAGCCTTTGTATTTCAAGCTGCTCAATGTACTTGTGTAAGAATCTATGAATTGTGTTCCAGAGATATAAAACTATTGCTCCATGCCATGTCTTCAGATGGATATATAAAACCAGCAGCTGCGCATACAATTGTGTAATTTCACATATGCAAATGCAAAACAGCAATTTCTATCTTACACACATGCACACTTTTTAACTGGGAAAAGCAAAATTTACATAGCATTCATTAACATTTGATTTCATGAGAAACTGAATAGACTTGCATGAAATGAAGCTTTGGTTTAAGTTGCGTATTGTACTCTGATTGAAAGAGAGGGTGAAAGATGGATAGATCTGATTGCTACTCTTGTCACTGGGCAACTTTCCATGAATTTTCATGTGCGTTGCTTGGATTAGACACTAAAATTTAGAGCCAGAAAAGAAATAAAAAATTAAATATGTGCTGTTGTACTGTATTGGATTTAAGTTCAAAGGTATAAAACTGTTAATAGTCAGCCCTTTATTTAGAATTGGGGTCAGCAAAACTGTTGATATAATTCATTCCAAAATTTAGAAAATTTCAAGAAAAGATCCTGGATTGGCATCCAGTATCCAAGATTAATTGATAAATAGGAAGGAGGAAAATCAAATTTGTTTTTGTATGTTTGTGTTGATACTTCACCATTTCTTTTCTGTCACACAATGGGTTAGCACAATGGGTTATCAAATACATGTGGGTCCATGTATTTGATGAGATACAATGTTTAAGCAGAGAATAATCAGAAAATAGGAACAATTCTGTGCATTTAAAGATGGAACAAACCAACCATGCTGAATGTCTATGAATGTCCATCTCCCACAGCATCCAATACAACTGATGAAGCTCCCAGCATAGGAAGTGAAATATCTTGATTTCCTAAAAAAATCAATCCAGTTGCCTTTTCAAAATAAAAACCACTTTTGAGTCAATAATGCTGAAGAATCACAACCCTTGCCACCCACCCATCTGAGAATATCTTTCAAGTTTATCTGTTCTCCTCTCCAGTAGACTAGATGGATCTGATAGATTGATTCTTCATTTCTTCTTTCGACTTTCAGTTTATATCCTATTTTTTAAAATTCAAGCAGCTTACTTAAGGAATCTTAGATCATAAAACAATCCAAAAAAGTACAAACATGCTAAAGCAACTAAAATGTAAATAAAGTAAAGGCATTAAGATCTGAAGCTAAAGAGATAGAGCTTTAGAAAAGGAGTGAAAAAAACTAACCCATTAGAGCAGAGATGCCAAACTCAAGGCCTGGGGGCCGGATCCGGCCCACAGGGTGCTTAAATCTGGCCTATGGGGGCCACCCTGGAAACAGTAAAGGACCAGCTGGCGGAGCCTCTGCCAGTGAAAATGGAGCTCGGGGGGGGGAGGGGCATGGGAGGGCTGGCAGAGGGTTGCAGGAGGCCATTACAGCCAAAAAAGGGAAAAGCTTGGGAGTCTGTTTTCGCTGGCAGAGCACTCCGGCCATCACAGGCATCCCCTGACCCGAGTGATGTCATGAAATGAAGCTTTGGTTTAAGTTGAGTATTGTGCCACACTCACCTTGCACCCATAACCCTCAGTGAAATTGAGTTTGACAGCCCTGCACTATAACTTGACATTGTTCTGTTCCTCCTACTTGCTCCGGAACTTAAAATTTTAAAATAATTAAAAAAAAATATTCTACTCAGCTTTCGTCAGCCATCTGCTGATATCGTCATAGTATTAAATTACCATTACAGAAGTTTCTGCCTTTATATGCCATTAATCAATTTGGCCGTTGCCCGTGTAATAGGCCCTTCCAGCACTTACCACTTGTAATTAGCTGTGTTGTTTTTGCTGTCATCATGCTAGATGATGGAGGCTTAATTCCTACTCTGACAATGTCAGCAGATAGCTGACGAAAGCTTAGTAGAATAATTTTTTAAAATTATTTTAAAATTTTAAGTTCCAGAGCTCGCAGAATGTCTGCTTCTTTCTTTACTAATATACCTGGAACTCGTGCATGTCTTTAAGGTCGAGATGAACTTGTCAAGTTAAATAGCTTATTGAAAGAATGTACAGCATTACGACTTTTGACTCATCCACAGAGTGTACATGACAATGGCTATTTAAGAGTTGATTCTGTAGGAAAGTCCTAAACAACCTACTGAGAGTTAAGAAGAACAAGCTGTTAAAGCTAGGCTAGATGAGAGTGTCTTCAAAGTATGTTGGATTACAGCTCCTATTTTTGTAATCAGAACAGCTGGTAATTCTCTGAATTGTAGAGCTGTGCCACATTATCATCCATTAGATTTGCAAAGCACATCAAGGTGCTATAAATTCCATCCAATTCCCTTCCTCCCCTTCTCCCCAGTTTGTCTTTGTGGTGGTGATTTCCAAATGTGGATAGGGTCATGCTGGAAACTCTTTCTGAACATAATCTGTCCAATCTCAGGGAGTGCAGAAGCTTTCGGGGAAGAGCTTGAGGCTTTTTTGAGAACTTCTGGGAAAGATAATGGTCTGTGTCATAGATAGCTTGCAGAGAAGAACTGAAGCTGAGAAAAGAAGATGGAACAGAGCATGCCCATCAAAACACATCTTTCAACTATGTTTGAAAAATGGGTGGAAAATTATTAAAAATTATACAAATTATTTCTCCAAGGTAGCTAGAAACTGGATTTTTTACCTTTGGGAAATAAACCAGTGCCGTCCCCTCCAGCAGAGTTCTAGGGTAGGACTCATGATCCAATGCATTTGGAGTGCACCAGTGTTTGTGATACTGGCATATTAGAGTCCTTTTACTGTATATGAAGCAATACTTGGGAAGATACTGAATTTTCACTATCAATATGTTATCTATTGATGTTTTGTACCACATTCTGACATCAAACTTTTTGTTTACTATGTCAATTTTGTTAGAAAACTTCAAGTACCGATTCCACACATTTAAAAAAAAAATCTGATGGCAACAAGGACTAGTTTTCAACTAAGCAGAACTTCTGCATCGTAATATGCTGATGAATAACTTCAAGAATAGCCCTCAACCCTGCTTTCCAAAAAGCATCGAAAATGGAAGCTAATATGTGAATATAGTACAAAAGACTATGAAATCCTCTATCTGAAAGTACACATAATACATTTGCCTGCAGGGAAGCTTACATGCTATCTGAGAAAAGCTGCACAATTTAACATTCCAATACGCACAATAGCACAGTACCCATGTCAAGTGTAACATGAGAAGTAGCTCATAGATGCCTTCAGGAAGATTATCTCTTGATTACCATCACCTCTATCTAAGCTTTCATTTCCTAAAGAGGTATATGGCCTATCTTTGTCTGTTCTGCTGTTCTCACTTGTCTTTCATCCATCCCATAAAATAGGCTCTCTTGTTCTCTGCTCTTGAACGAGTGATGTCGCCTCCAATCTTATTTTCCATTTGTATCTTGGAGTGTTTGTAAAAAAACACTCTTTAAATTAAAAAAATATATATCATGATTCTAATGTGCTCAGGGGTTGGAGAAATAACCATATACGTAATTTCAAAATGAAACTGATTTTGTTTATACGCACCATAATCTTTTACAGTGCTTAGTCTTTATTTGAAGCATTGCAAAGTGGATTATTATGAAAGGTATTATAAAGAACTCCTTGTTTCTTCATAACAGATTTGAACATTAACTGATCAGAGTTCAGATAAATAGTCTTTACTCTCCATTAAAATATTAAAAAGCCTTTGGTAAGAAACTGGCATAAAGATCCTTCATTCTTGTTTAATGAACACTTGTTGGCAAGTATAACACTTTAATAGCTTTGCAGGATGAATTTTGTCTGAGCATCCTCCATTTCCCTGTCAGACGCTTGTCCAGGTGCTGGGAATTTATTGGGGGAAGCATATTTTTACTCATTAGTTTTGTATTTGATTACAGAACAGTAAAATATGAACCACCAAGTCCCTGAGGCATAGCTGTGTACATTGAGATTAGTAATTGCATGTCATCGTGTTTTCCATTGGAATTTATATGGACAGATGGGATAGGTGCTTCTTAAGTGGGTTTAAAAGCAAAGCAAATTTGTATTTAATCTTTTTTCCAGGCATATTCTCCCTAATGGAAGAAAGGTTAGGACAGATGATATATTTTAAGCACCTTTTCTGTCACATTTTTCCTTCTTTTGTTAAAGGACAAGGATTTTTTTTTTTACTTTTGGAATCATGTATAATATGAAAACTAAAACTGTATTGGTTAAAGCAAACCTAATATATACTCATTAACCTAACTGAGGAAAGGCAGAGTTGTGTAACAGAAATTATCATAAAGGTGTTTACATGGGTGGATGGATGTAAAGCTGTAGTAGATATTATTTTAATGGTAACATGGACGAATGAGTGAAAATCATTGAACACTGTAGACTTTGCATTAAGTAGCTCTTTTAAATCTTTTCTATATTATATTTATTTGACTTCTTCTGAAAGCCCTTTGAGCCTGTAAATGAGAGAAGGCTGTGATTATACTGCCTCATTTTCCAAATATTCTCTTTTTTGTGATAAGTTACTTGAAGTGCTTTAATTTATTTTAAAAAACCTTATATATACTGAACATAAATGATCTTGAACCTACTACAAGCAGGCCTAATTTTTTTTTATAAAAAATGTTCATAAATGCAATTTCCAAAACAGAATCTAATGAGGTATTTAACAGTCATAAAATGGGCACATCTGATAATTAATGTTCCTTGCTGCATTTTTGCTGACAATGCAGAGATTGAAAGGGTGAAGACAGTTCAGTGAACGTTTTGTTAGATCCAAAAGGGGAAACAAAAAGTTAACTTATATATTGATTTTTTTAAAAAAAGCAAGCAGGCATGACAAAGAGCACTCTCTTCTCTAATGTTTGGCTAACATAAACACTGGCTTGTCTAATTACACCAAAATTGATTTTCAAAAAATTATTAAAATGTACTTATTGTTCAAGCAAAATGAGAATGAGGAAACAAAGTGTTCTACCAAGAGATTTGCTCATGAAGTAGCCGTCTGGATTCTCACTCTATGTATGAGAGCTAAAAGAGGAGTGATTAATATAACTTTCAAAAGATTCAAAAGAGCCAGCAGTGTGCAGCAGCTGCCAAAAAAGCCAACACAGTTCCAGGCTGCATAAACAGAGGGATAGAATCAAGATCACCACTTTATAATGCCTTGTAAGGCCACAATTGGAATACTGCATTCAGTTTTGGTCGCCACAATGTAAAAAAGATGTTGAAACTCTGAAAAGAGTGCAGAGAAGAGCAACAAAGATGATTAGAGGACTGGAGGCTAAAACATATGAGGAACGGTTGAAGGAACTGGGTATGTCTAGTTTAATGAAAAGAAGGACTAGGGGAGACATGATAACAGTATTCCAATATCTCAGGGGCAGGGGTGGGTTCTACTTACCTTTACTATTAATTTGTAACGGGGCTGCGTGCGCACTTGCTTAGCTTGTGTGCATCCACACTCTTCTGCGCATGCGCAGAAGTGTTCTGATGATGTTGGGGGAGGTGGGCAGAGCCTCCCGCCGGTTTTAGTACCGGTTCTATAGAACCGGTGCGAACCAGGGGCAACCTACTGCTCAGGGGTTGCCACAAAGAAGAGGGAGTCAAACTATTCTCCAAAGCACCTGAGGGTAGGACAAGAAGCAATGGGTGGAAATTAATCAAGGAGAGAAGCAACTTAGAACTAAGGAGAAATTTCCTGACAGTTAGAACAATTAATCAGTGGAACAACTTGCCTCCAGAAATTGTGAATGCTCCAACACTGGAAGTTTTTAAGAAGATGTTGCATAACCACTTGTCTGAAGTGGTGTAGGATTTCCTGCCTAAGCAGGGGATTGGACTAGAAGACCTCCAAGGTCCCTTCCAACTCTGTTATTCTCTGTTATTCAGATAGCTGTTCCACTTATTCAGAATCAGATCAAAAGACAGTATTTTTTATAAACTCAGGGCTATGGATTTAGGTTTTGTTGGATGATACACAATAATACCATATTTGTCTGTATACAAGAGGTTCCCGTCTCATATTAACGGAAGGAATCTTATGAAATGAATGCTACAGCTTCAGTAAGCAACATTAATTGACCTTGGAAGGTAAACTGAGGCGTTAGATGAGGCAAGATTTATATAAAGCAAATCTTACATAAATCTAGGCAAGATTTCCTAAGGTTCTGATTGACCTTTAAGAAGAAAATCCACGGGAAAGCTCACAGGAAAGTGAAGGGGCTAGAAAGCAAAGGCTAGCTGGAGGGACTTTGTATATGTTCACCCTGAAGCTGAGAAGATAAAAGAAGACATATCTCCATTCGAATAGCTGAAGAGCTGTCACAAAGAAAAATGTGGAGATTTGTTCTCTCTTGTTCCAGTATAAAGTTCAGATAGGTCTATTCATGTCTAGGGACCTAAGTTTTATTTTGCCAGGTCACTGTACTTAATAAGTTGCTTGGTTTTACTAAAAAAAAAGAGAGAGAGAAATAGTTACATAATTAAATATCCGCTAATTTCTTTTTTTATCTTCCTGCCCGCCAACCTAACAAGGCATACAAATCTACAGATACCTCATTAAATAGATTAAAGGATGGACTTGTATGCTCGTGGTTTGTTTTGATCATCTTTGGGCCAAAAAGGTGTCACCGTTTATTGTAATTTGTTAAAGTAAGTTTCTGAATTGATAGTCTGTTCGATGAATGAGAGGAAATGGCAAGGAAGCATATCTCAGCTGAACATAATGATGAGAGCATTTCATCTATAGAACTGATTATCTCAGGAAGTGGTGGAACAGATTGCCACAGGAGGTGGTGGCCACTCCTTTACTGGAGATATTTAAACAAAGGCTGGACAGCCATCTGTCTAGGATGCTACAACTGCATCTTTAACTTTAGCTCTTAGATTGAACAGGGGATGGGATAACCTTGAAAATCTCTTCCAGTTTAACGTTCAATTATTTTACATTGGCATACAAGGAACCTCTGAATGTTCCAGATGGGAATTCTGCTTTCTACTTTCACCCCCTTGATGCAGTTAATGGAAATATCACTATGGATGCTTAAAGGAATACGGATTAGATAACATTACATCTGCTGTGTGCCTTTCCCAAAATAATATTTTGGTTTATGCTTATTACGATATGTTGAGACTTAATTTGAACAGATTGGGGGAAAGCACCTGAATGGAGAATGCTTGACTGTAGCATGTTACAACTCATACCTCAAAGGCCCTAAATCTCCATTGATTACCCTTTTAGTAGTAAATCAGCTTCTCATTTATCAAATGAGTATTTGTCCTGAGGTGTGTGTGTGTGGGGGGGTCTTTCTCTTCTTGGCTTATGAGATGGCTATTCTATATTACATATTACATTATGGTTTTGAAATCATAGAAATAATGTTAGCATTTCTGCAGTCAGAAAGCATTTGAAACATGCACAGTACAGCCCTGTGGGACTTGCATCTTGCTTTCTTTTTTAGAAAAAAAAAAACCACCCCACAAATAACTATGAAGTCATATTGCTGCTTTAATGTGATGACTCTCTCCCCTCCCCCTTGTAATTTCTTTGCTTTTCTACTTCAAACTTTTAATAGCGTGCATTCAGATTCTTCCTTTAAAGTCAGGGCAATGTGCTGATTGACTGTACTGACATAATTGTGTTAATGACAAGACACCGAGGCTACACTGTTAGATATGTCACTTAGCATCACTATTTATTTAGTACATTTTTGCCGAGCCCGAGTTATATGTTTTATACATTGTGGTTTTCCCCTCTGTCACTTAAAGTGCTTTGCTGTTGAAATAACATTCCTTTTGCCTCTGTTTTCTTTCTCTCCCCCTCCCCTTTCAAGCAACTCTTTTAGTGATAGTTCAAAGAAGGACTTTCCTTGTATCATTAAAACAAAGTTCAAAGTTTATTCTTGCTAGAAAAGTTGGAACACTTAAGAAAATTAAGCCTTTAATCTGTAATATGATTAGCAAAAAAATGGGGGCAGAAGAGGAAGGTTGCATCTAAGCCTATCTTTAACTCAGATTGGTAGAAATAATATGCTTTTTAATCTAAAAAAAAAGAATTCTGTTTTTATTTTTACTTTTTAATTCCCCTTCTCTCTGTTTCTGGGTTTTTGTTTTGCTTTTCTTAGATAGTCTTATGCGCTCACTGCCTTGAACTGCTGAAATGTCATCATCTCCTGTTTACCAGAAAAGAATATAATTGGCAATGCAGGCGTTAAGGGCATGGGAGTTATTTTACAAGTGGCCAATGTGCCTGCTTATATACTGTTTACATTCAATTTCGCTCTGTGAAATTGTGTGACACTTTCCAATTGTAAAACTCCTTAAGCTTTTCTGAGGCCTAGGATATAATTCACAAAACTCCACTATTTGAATAAAACAAAGGTTGTGACATAAATGTGATAATAGATGGGAATCCAGAGTTAAGGCCAACATTCTTTTTTTATCTCAGTGCCTATGAAGGAAAGTAGGGAGGTGCATAAGAGACCTTACAGCTGAATTCATATGAAAATCTTTAGAAATATGTTTGCAAGCACAACTGTTGGTTGAATAATGATTTGGTGTTCAGAGGTAGCTGCTTTATTACCCAGACACCTACAATTGTCTGTGGAAAATATATACTGTGGGCTCATTGTTTTATAAAATGAAAAAAAAAATGGAAATGGGGAAAAAAAGGAAAATATTGGAGCCAGTTCTGTTTAAGTCACTTTTTGTCACAAAGTGAATATAATGAAAGATGAAAAGATGAGTGGATCAAATTTTTCTAGATAATTTAGGGACTTTGAATATTATTATTCAATATTGTGGATGTGTGGAAGATTTGGTCCCTCAAGCTAAGCCATTATGGACCCTTGTTTTCCCAGGTCATGGCAGCTTCTGAGGAAGATGGTCATCTCTTCCCCCTTAGAAGACAGGGCTTTCTAGAAAATAAAATGGTGATTGTTATATCCAGAAAACAATATTTTTTTTAATTTAAAATATTTATTCTCTCCTATCTCCCCTATACTGAAGGTAGCCAGTAAAGTTAATACAAATAAAATAAAAACAAAGCACTCCAGCTGAAGATTCACTAAAACAATTGTATAAAAGGTCATTTGTATGCTTTAAATATGAAAATATTGTCAAAAGCTAGGGTTTTAATAACCACAATGTTTGAATTAATTTATGTAACAATGTTCCAATATAGATTTAATTCACAAACATGGTCTGTTGTAATTATGCAGATTATGAAATAATCTTAGAGATATGCTGAATTAAATATAAATAGGCTTCCTGTGATCTGAGAGAATGCGACTGAGCCACTTGATTTCAGGTCTAAAATGGGACTAGAATTCATGATCTCCCATTTCTAGTCTGCTGCTTTACCGACTACACCAAACTGATTTTCTGAATCAAATCTATATTATCTCTATTCAACTGTTAAAATTATATATTCCCCCAGGTAACTTATATTATCATCTGATTTGGTTTAGCATGATGCATGAATCCAACCTAAGACAAAGACTTTGGAAATCAAACAAAAAATAATGGTAAATGTATCATATTGTATCCTAACATTATGAGTGAACCAGACATTTTAATTAGATGTAAACTTGTCTTTCTGCGATCAGCAGTACTTCCTGCTCTCTTGGAGAGAACACAATCCAGGAGAGGCTTCCTGTTGCAAGAAGGAAGAAGAAGTTTACTGTGCTTTCTCCAGTTAAAGCAGAAGGTTTCTGAGTGTGTGATTGGACCATATTCTATTTATATAGTTGCCTTTCTTTCAACCCATTCCTCTGAAATGGGTTCTATGGAGAAGGAATTCTATTCACTTGAACATCTGTTTATGCATGCCACCATTGAGACAAAATGATTGTCACAGCTATGTCGTTTTGCTTTGCTTTAAGAAACCTAAATATACACACCAGAAGACTATAGTGTCAATAAAAGTACTGAAATTAAATTAGGTCCATCCCTTTTGACATTCTAGAAGACCTTCAAGATTTGGCTATGACATCAGACCTGGGAGTCCCAGGGAATCTGAGATATACTTAGATGGCTCCATTGTTAAGGTGGCCATTTTTATCTTCTCTTGCCCTAGGGGATTATGTATTTGTTTTTTATACTGTTTATTTCATAATATAGGTTTTTTTTAATCTTTGTGGTTTTTATCCAATTGTATACAGGCCTGAGGGGGTGAATGACTATGCAAACTTGAGAGAGAAACAGAAACAGAGAGATAGAGATACGGAGGTAGCACAAATAATTAAATTATTCACTAAGCATACCTAAAATTGCCAAGTGATATTAGCAGCAGCAACTATATTGGTGCCAGGATAACTCTTAGTCATGCTGTGAGGATAACTAACAGAATCTGGCTGAATTTTGGACAATTTAGTCTCTAATCTGCGTTGAGTCTAGGTGACTACTAAGAAAGGGATCCTAAAAAATGTGACTAAAATTTTTGAAGGCTCCTTATAGTAGTTGACTAGCTGATTTTTTAACCAAAAGTTGAAGAAGTGCAAGGATAAAACCTTCCGTGCTTGAGATGAAATCTTAATAAATTTTGGGGCCATTTTTGAGCCACTGAGGAGAGGCAGTTAATATGCACAATTTTCTTTCCAGAAGGAAAAATTGATTTCTGGCACCTGTCCTATGTCCTAATGCCATCTGTGGATCTTAGAGTTGTTGAGGAAAAAATGACTTTTGTCTCACCATAATTAATAGCTAGCTGCTCTTCTTGGCAGACCTGGACAAAGGCAGCCTCCCAATTTTATGGCATGTCAATATATTCTTTGCAGGCATTTACTTATGGAAATTATATAGATATTAAATAAAAAGGGGTCCGCACATAGATTTGGTTAACCACTTAGGTCACAGAAATTGGATCAGAAAGCTGCTCATTGCATAAGTCTTACTCTGCATTAACAGCAGTAGCAACTGTTGGTCAGCAGTGATATTCTTCAGCTTTTCCTAAGAGGTCACTCGATCACATCAAAGGCCACAAAAGCAGCAGATAAGTAGTTTGCTGCACATGTATTTTTTGGTCATGTGCTGAAAAGATAGGCAGTAATCTGTAACAGATCTTCCTATTCTGAAGTCCTCCAGTTCATCTCCTTTTTAAGAAATCAAAGTTGTAAAACATCTTGACTGGTAATTGCATATTAATATAAAATTTTGTCAATGAATGTATTATATATTATTTTTATATACATTTAACTTGTAAATATAAATTAGCTTATAAATAGAAAATAAAAATAAAGCTATAGTTTTTTAAAAAAACTAGTAACCCCTCCAATGTAAACCCATAATTTTCCAAGAAGCAATGAAAAACTAATAGAAAAAAGAAAACAGGAGAAGAAAGGCATATTACAATTACATTTATAGAAATTGATTCTCTAAGTAGCCTTGGTGATTTTCATTTTTATTTCTTTTCTGATGCAGTATCTGTTTATCCTTGCTAAATATTTTCTTATTTTCCTTCTTCTCATTTAGATGTATTTAATTTGGTATTTGTTTGCTTTAAAGATGGAAGCTTTTAAATCCTGGCTAGTTATTTACTTTAGATTCAATATCCTTCATGCAGAAATGACAGTTATATTTCCTCCTGGGACAGAAAGAAATGGATTATTTTTTTTTTCAGTTTTTAGAGCAAAGGGCTCAGCCAAAGATTAGAGGAAAGAAATAATTGTATGTAAGCCATTTTAAACATTGGCCATTAGAAAGAAAATTGGAATTGCTGTGTCAAATATCTTTAGAATAAGAAGAAAAAGGAGAGAATTGAAACTATTTAAAACATACTCTATGAAAGAAAAACACTCTTAATAAAAAGATTCTGAAGATCCACTTCTTTAATTAAGTAGAAATGATCAAGTCCTTGTTATATTCATGGCATTAATGACTGACTGGGAGATGTGATGGCCTTAGGCAAAGTTTTAAGCAACTAACCACAGCTGATCCTTCATTTTTCCAGAAAATATAGTGTGCCAAGGTCATGTAACTAAATATAAATTCATGCTATGATGCTGTGAGAATCATGGATTCCATAATTATGTATAGCTTGTCAGGGAGGTTTGGATCTATCTGGATTTTTCTGTTCCGAAATGTTTGACAATTGCTGAGTATTTCTGCTTGAATAGATTTATCTACTGGTAATGAATAAGGTGCTGAATCCAACAACTGATTCAACCACAAACGAACCTGTTTTGGAGCAGGGGCTGGAAAGCAGCAAAAGCACTATAACAATTGCATCAATTCCAGAGGCCTCAGATCAAACAGGCAACTATTGCAAATCCCTGTAGATGCAGAATTTCTTCTTTTCCTTTTCCTTTCCTTTCTACATGACCATACATCTCGTACAAGTTGGCAAGTGTACAACAAAGCCTATGCTTAATGTAGGAGATGACCAGGCTGAACCTGGGTAGGGTCAAGTTTGGAGTTACTATACTCCCACGAGAGATCTACCATATTTTCGGAGTATAAGACGCACCTACCTTTTTTGGTGAGGAAAAGAATAAAAAGAAATCTCCCTCTGCCTCTGAGCAATTTTGCCTTATTGCAGCAAACAGTCTGCTTTACTTTCATTTTCATTTTCAGCATAGCTTGATTAGCACAAGGAAAAAAAACTGCTCCAGCAATTTACCTCTTTGCAACAAGCAGCAGAGCCCTGCACCCTCAGCAAATAAGCTGAGAGTCGGGAGGCAGATCCAATCAACTTGTGCTAATTAGGCTATGCTGAAACTGAAAGGAGCTGTTTTTTTCTTGCTGTTTGCTTGTAAGGAGGTAACTGCTGTGAGGCAGAGGCCAAAGGGTGGGGGCCAGTGGGTGGGCGGGGCTACATTTGGTGTATAAGACGCACCTAAATTTTCACCCCCTGACATTTAAAACATTATACAAAAGCCAATTAAAATAAATATAAATAAAAAACAAGGTGATGAGAGGAAAATATCAGAATATTATTCCAAACGGAACATTACCTCAGGGGCAATTACCAATGAAAAATATGTTTGCTGTATCATGAGCTAATCATTAAACTAATTCAAGGCTTCTATGGTTTGTAATATGGTTCTTTGGACAAGCATTGGGTTACATACCGTATTCATTATTAGCATCAAAAGTTCCTAGCAGTGATGCTAGAATTTAAACAACAAGTCAACAAAAGACTTCTGTTATGGTCCAGGCATCAGATCAATATCCATCAGAATCATTAAGAGCCTATGTATTTATCCACTCATATCTGTATAAACAGAGTTTTTGAAACTTGAAATGAGGCTTGAATGAGTATAAATGTTTGTATTGAAACTTACCAAGATGCTGATATATAATAAATAAAATATAAATAATTTCAAAATGAGCAGGGGAAAAGTGACATTTAAATCATAAAAATCATAAAATGAAATTCGTATACATATATGTACAAATCCCTACACACATATACACCCATACTTATATAAGTTAAGTCCGAAGAGAAGATTTTTAATTATTAGATCATGCCTATCAGCCAATTTATTTATTAGGTGACAGTGACAAGCAACCCTTGCAGCCTTTTTCGTTTATCTGAGGAAACCAGAAGTAACAAACAACTAGATTTTACATACTGTAAACAAGCTGTTCTTTTCCTATCTTGCATACTGGAATCAGTTCTTTAAACTGAGCGTTTTCTATTAAAACACTAACTCTTCGGCAAGAACCACTTATCTAGCAAGTAAACAAGCTTCACTGTCTGAAGAAGGTACCTTTGTAGCAACTTAGGAGCAGCCTATACGATTGTGATTCTGGAAGGGTAGGTCAAGATGACAAATGTATAGTTTCACCAGGAACAATATTAAATATAGACTTCAACAGTGTTGAATTTCCCAGAAAAACTTCTAGAGAAGCTAAACAACAGTGAAACAAATAATTCTGATAACTTGGAGGATCACTCTCAGAATAGGTAATTTACATTTTATTATTATTATTTTTATTTTTTGCAGTTGGGGTCAGTTGCAGTGTTAATGCTTTCCTATTGCACTATGTGAAATAAATCTGCAATAGATTTCAGCAGGAGAAAATTGACACCATCTGCCAATTTCACTTTTAAAATGGTTCAGTGGGGGTAAAACTGCTTCCTAAGACCTGTGGAATAGAACAAAACAGAACAGAACAAGGGGATAAGAACAGATTAAATGTGGGAGGTGCTTCTGAAAAAAAAAGTTGCATACACTAGGATAATTTGCATACATTTTAAGACCAGGTTTGTTTATTTAAAAAAGCACTTATTAAAGAAATTCTATTTTTTTAAAAAAAAACACACATTAGAGAAATTTATGTAAAAAGTAATATGCTATAGAAGTCTTCATATGTATTTTTCTGACAATCAATAAAAAAATATTTATAATAGCCATGATTGTTAGTACAAAATAAAAAGGCATAAAAATACAAAATTAGAAAAAAAAAATAATGAGCCAATGAAAAAGAAACACTTAGAAATATACATCTGTAGGCAAATGTGTACATACATCTCTTTCACCTGTTTATGTGGTCCTAAGAGAAAATATAAATATTGTAATATTCATATGCACTCATTTTGTCCAGAATGCCATTTGTCCAGATAAAAATATTCTTGTAGGAAAAACATTGTGAATGTAGTCAATGTGTGGTAATGAGAGTTGAGTAAATTTGTATTTTGATGTAAGGTTTTTCAAAACTCTTTGTTGCTGTTGTATCCAGGGTGCAGCATGGAGTACCCTTAAAATTCTCTTATTTTGCAAGCTATAATAGCTGCAGTTGGTTTTTATTCATTCCACAACTTCAAGCAGGGTAGGTATGCTCCAGGTCACGTTCCTGGAAGAGTTCATTGATTTAAAGTATTTATTGTATTGGATATAGAGGCCAGCAGAGTTTTTAATGACTTTAGACAGTTTATATTTTAAAAGTAAGAAACAGTATGCTTCTGATATTCATGGTGTTGATTTATTTTAAATGCATCTTATTTATCTGTAATTCTAATTTTAACTTCCTGTGAATTTCCTTGACCTGCAACAGAAACAATGTACAGATTTCATTTCAAATAAATAAAGTCCTATCACACTGTTGGCTGTTTTTAAGAGGAGGGTTCAGCAGCAGGTTATGAAGTCAGCAAAGGAATCAGTTATGATCGATGGAAATTGCAAATTTAATGTAAATTATAGTCTCAACATTTGTTATTCTAAGATGAGGATCCATTTCTCAACTTTCAGGTTCTAGAAAGATCTAAAGCCCAACAGCACCTGTGGATTTCCTTTTTAGGGGGGAAAAGAACGCAGTAATTTTCCTCCTTGAAATTGGAATGTTAGGCCTACAGTGGAATGTGGTCACATGAGCTGGAATTATATATACAGCATATTAGGCTGCGGTGATTAATTTAACAGTTGCAATTTTGTTTAGGGAAAAAGATTATCATAGGATTTTAAATTATCAAAAACGGTTAGAAGCTGGATCTAGGCTTAATGTGACATCCACCAGACAGAAATGCAAAATTTCAAGAAAGCCAGTACTGTCAATTTATATTATACCATTCACTGAGGCTAAATTAGCTTCATAAGCAATGTAAACTTTTATATATGGGGGGTGGGGGGACCTAGTCAATAAAATAGCCTTTAGTTTAATGAAGGATTATGTTTCTTTAAAGCAAAACCCATTTTGATGAGAACTTCATAGTGATGACATGTCAGGAATATATTATTTGTCCTGCTGTAATGTGCCAGTACTCAGTATAACCCTATTACTTTAACCCTAATATTATTTTATATGTGTGTGTTTGGCTGTGTCTATCTATCTATCGGTCTGTCATCTATCTTTTTTTTTTTCTTCTATTGGTGTTGTGTTCTTGGAGGTTGCCTGGCCAAGTCCCTGAAGTTTTCCTTATTTGTTTGATGAAAGTCCTTTGAATATTCCTAAGTACAGTATTATTTTCTCTGAAAAAAAGTTATACAATAAAAATATATGAATCAATAAGATTTGTTGTTTTAATAAGTTCCTAATGCTGCCCTAAAATTGAATCTAATGTGAGACCTGACGTTTGATACACTTTCTGTATTGGATCCAGTGTTAGGATTTAAGAAGATCCGGTTCAAACTGCAAGTGTTAAATCAACACTAACTTAAATTCCGTTCATTTCCTTGGGTCTAGTCAATCTAGATTCAATCTTAGGACAGCACAAGGAAATTATTAAAACAACGAGAGTCTTCCTCTGTCATATTATTTTCATCAATAAGAAAAGGGGTTTTTTTTTAAATTAAAATTGATTAGTACAAACATGTCAGCAATATTTCAAGAAGGCATATATCAATTTTAATCCATTTATTAACATTATAACTCAGAAATCAAAAAAAGATTTTAAAACAGCTGTATTTAAATTTAAATTAAGCTTTTTTCATGACAGCAATGGTTCAACCTTCCAACTTTTTTCTAATCTACTAAACACTATCATATTTTAAAAGGGTAAGATTCAAACTGAACGTATTTAATGTATTGAAAGGATTGTATGGAGGAAAGTATTAATTTAAGTTTTCACTGTCATTTTTGTTTTCCTAACATTCCAAATAAATATAGAATATTGCCAGCATTTTGTGTACAAGCATGAGCCAGAAACCAGTACTAGATCTAGGTTCGCTTCAGATGGTTTCTTGTTCTTCCTGAAAACCCCTGTAAATATACGGGGCAAATATACCGGACAAAATAAAACTTTACGCTTTCTAAAATCATGATCCATACTTGAGAGATTCTGGTAAAGAAATGAGTGTTATTTGTGACCAAGAAGAATGGGTATGGGCTACAATTAACAGGTGCCGTTTCTTGCTGAGATTTGGCTCCTGTACTTAAAAGGGTAAAATCAGGTTGCAACATCCACCAACTGAAGTAAAAAAACGGTCAAATCTTTCAAACTGAGCTGTAGGTCTGTCATGTTCTGCAGGAAAGACATATGACATGTTTATTAAAGTTGGGCCATGGCTTCATTAGTATCCATAGATTGCAGGAGGTTAGATACAGAGATGGCATTGTACATGCTAGTGCTGATCAGAAGTAGGAGAACGAATACTAAAATGCTCATTCTGCTGCCCCCTCCCATGGAAATAGGCAGGGCTGGATAAGTAATCAACTATTATTAGCTTTTATGAACACCACCATGCAAAATGTGTACAAAACAAATTCCCAGTCCACGCAAAATGTGACCTTTAGCCAATACCTAGGATGGGCAAAGCATCTGAGGCAATGCTCTAAACTTTTTATTGTAGGACAGAAAACAAAATGTGGCATGGCTTTTCTCCTTTATATTCCAATGAGATTTGGTAGCTTATTCCGAGCCGCGCTACAAAAGCATTTACAGTTCATGTTATATTAATAATCTGGCTCGAAAACCATTACTCTTGGTTATCTTGCCGAAGTTGAACCAAGCCGCTATAAGTCAGGCTGACTGCCCGCACAGCGTGTGTTTTGTTTTTATGATAACAGCATTCTAAATGTAAAAGTGTATTTGTAAAATTACATTCCTGGGTTGAATTCATTATACGTGGGATGAGCGCGGCTATTCCATGAATGCAGGCAGGCAGGCAAGCACACAGAGAGAAACACATGCACACACAAACGCAAAAACCTTGGACCTGTAACACAAATTTACTTTGTTTCATTTAAGTTCCGTGCTGGTCAGCTGTATGCGTGAGCAAACTCAAGAGCACAATAGAAAGATTCGCTTTTAAATTCTTTGTTCCTTTGCCCTGGCAGAGAAACAATAGACTACTGGCTTCCTATTATTCTCTGTTTTGTTTTTGTTTTTTGTTTCTCTCTCTCTCTCTCTCTCTCTCTCTCTCTCTCTCTCTCTCTCTCTCTCTCTCTCTCTCTCTCTCTCTCTCTCTCTCTCTCTCTCTCCGATAAGCCTCATAGCTCCTCTTCTTGTTCGTCATCTTCTTATTATAATGGCACTGTATTATATACCACAGCATATCCCTATGGAATGCAGGATTGTTTCAGAGTTCTTTGTGGATTATATGCATTTAGGATTTGTTTAGAGTAATGATTGCATTTGTTGTAACCTCTCACACTAATGCAATTGTGGTTGGCTTTTTAATTTAGTTCTCCCTTAGCTTGCTACTTTCACAGGGCTTGTTTGTATTTGTCTGAAAGGAAGAAGGAAAATCTAATAGAGTACAGACTCAGGCTTGATAATCATTTTGGGTATCTGTTTTATTAAGCCTGCCAGTATGGCAGCACTCTGTTGAGTCCCTGCTCCCAAGAAGTCCTGGGAATGAATGATTTCCTGCTCCAAATTTTCTTTGCAACAAAATACAATTAAAAAAAAATACTAAAAGTCTGCAAAGGAAAATTCCTGTGGTCTCTTCTTGACCAGCTGACATTCTTTATTTCTTTAAATTCATCTTTTCTTCTCTTCGTAGTAGAATATAAGTATAGATCACAATAAATAGGTTTATTGGTCCAGAATTCCTATCTTCAAAATGGGGAAGTGTTTTTACTGAGCAGGAGAAAGAGAGAATAATGTGTTTTTCTCTAACAGCTGGATTGTCAATAGTGTGAGATGACCCTTGAAATCCTTTCCAAGTCTTTATACTAGAAGGAAAATCATAGCCAAAGGTTTCAGTGCATTTTGTAGCATCCACATGTGACAAACTTTCCATTACTTCCAAATTATATAGAAAGATCTCACAGATAAAATAGACTTTGGATAGCCACTATAGGCCATTAGTGTGACAACTCTGAGCTTAAAACTCATTAAGGCATTTTCGGACAAACTACATATTATATGAAGAATCTGACTGACTCTTCAGATTTTTTTTTAAAGGAAACTCTGAGTGAGAATTCAAAATTGACAAAAAATACTGCATGTGTCCTTTTCCCACTCTTAATCAGGGCTAAAACTAGTGTTATAATTCAGAAGAATCTCCGTAGTGCTTCAGAACATTTTAGAAGAAACAAGTTTGATTAAAAAAAAAAGAGGAGGTGTAAACATTCTATCACACAAGATTTCTGGTTAAAACAAATTTAGAACATAGTATTCCAAAGGGTGCATCTTGCACACTTTTAATCTTGTTCTCTTTCAAGGGAAGAGAGGAGAAGAATTGTGATGGTGGTAATAATACTAGTAGTAACAGTTATCATCATCATCATCTGTTTTATGTTTTCAAGAATTATTAAAATAATATATGTTAAACAATATTATAAGTTAAAAAGACCACTCTAAATGCTAAGTGTAGAATGGTGCAGCTGAAAAGAGCTGGAAAACCAATTAAATTCACTATTGCTGACCTACCATACACAATTGTGAGTATCCAAGTCAGTGTAGACTTGACGCAGCTGTTTATGAGGTTCTCTGAGCAGTTTTTTTGGAAGTCATTTGCCATTGTCCTCTTCCTAAGACTGTGACTCAGTAAATGACCAAAAGTCACACAGTTGGTTGTATACCAAAGGCAGAAGTACAACTCATAATCTGTGCTTATCTAGCCCTCCCCCTGTATCTTTAACCACTACATGAATTTGGCTTTTGCTACATACGGAAGCAAAATTCAGATGTTACAGGTTGTGGAAAATGTCACACAACACACGGGGTCCATTAGAGGCAATATTACCTATTAAATTGATTTACATTTATACTAAAATTTAAAATATCACAGTTTAGAATTTTCTGTCTCCCTCTTTTTTTGGAGAGGGAGGATTATGGTAGTATTTAGATCAATTTATTTGCTTATTTATTTATTTGCTTATTTAACTTATCTCAGGTATTCTTGGTATAAAATAAACTAAATAAATAAGCAAGCAATATTGAAAATGAAAACCAGCTATAATCTTCAGGTTTACTAACTCCTTGAGTTAGCAGAATTTCTTTCCTAATCTAAAATAGAACTTGAGCAAAATCTTAGCAAATGAATGTTCTTGAACATATTGCTATCTAGATGCTACCCAGCATTAAGGTTGGACTTAATGGCACTCCATCCATTCCAGAACGAGAAAATGTCCCTATCAGTGCAGTCAAATGATCCAGAACACTGGTTTGTCAGTCATCTTGGAAAAACTCTTTATGTATAGAACCCACATCAGTGGTGGGTTGCCCCCGATTTGCACCGGTTCTATAGAACCGATAGTAAAACCGGTGGGAGGCTCCGCTCACTGACCCCGACGTCACCAGAACGCTTCTGTGTATGTGCAAACTGGTAGTAAAGGTAAGTAGAACCCATCCCTGATGCACATGGAAGCTTTACTCAACTTGCTACCTCTTCTGTGATTTATAATTATCCTCAGTTTTCCATGAGATGAAAACAGTTCCATATAACCACAATGCTAGTGCATATTGCCTTCACTCAATATGCACAATACATCACATTTTTTCCTTCCAAGATAACTAATGATATTTCAAAAGAAAAAGTTTGCTCTTCCCTAAACCAAGCTGTGTCTTTCCTATATTTCTTAAGTGCTCAACTAGTTGATGGGAAATAGTCAACAGAAACATATCATGAAGATATATTTTCAATGAGTTGAAAAAGACTGTGGGCATTTAGAAGTATATTTTATTTTAGCTACCTTATTTTTTTCTTCAGGTATGTTTTTCCCTTATATGTATGTGTTGATTTGTTTTTATAGATCAATATTCCCCTTTTCAAAAACAAGCATAATTGCAAAAATAAATTAGCAGGTTGCCTTGAATCACAGATCTGATATGAGCTTGAGTTGAATGACCCGGAAATAAATAAATAAATAAATAAATGTGTGTGTGTGTGTGTGTGTGTGTATGTATGTATGTGTGTGTGTGTATATGTATGTGTGTGTGTATATATATATATGTATGTATGTATGTATGTATGTATGTATGTATGTATGTATATATGTATATATATTTTCTATCTGGCTTCTTTTAACTGGGAAAGTATTCTGAAAGTAGGATTCCACAACCAAGAAGACCCTTGTCCATTTATTATTTACAATATCTTGGACAATGGGCCCTCCAAAAGTGATCATGAATATCAGGAGGCTTGTTTGGAAGGAAGCAAGTTATTTTTTTACCCATCATCAAGAGAATTGAGGACTATATTTTCAATTGTATTTGGGTCTTATGATAAGTGTAAGAAACTTCATGATACATTTCTGTTGAATATTTCCTATCAGCAGATTGAGCACAAAGGAATGTAGAAAGTACAGCTTGCTATAAGGAAGGGGTTTTTTTTTCTTTTGAAGTGTCCTTACTTATCATTTGAAAGAGAAAATGTGATATATCATATTTCACCTATTGTTCAAAGGCAATATGTTTTTTATCACTGTGGTTCCTACAATTACCGTATTTTTCAGAGTATAAAACACACACTCCGCTTAGTTTTGGGGAGGAAAATAGGGAGAAAAAATCTGCCTACCAGATATTCATCTGGCTACCGTCCTTAGTCTGGTCAGCTTCAGCACGTTAGTTTGCTGGTTTTGAACGTGCACACGCGCACACGCTTTTTATTATTTATTTTATAAATAATAAATAAATTATTTATTTATGAGAAAAGCAGGCAAAGTATGGAGATCGCTTCACTTACTAGCGCCTCGTTAGGGCTGAAAAAAGGTTCTAAGCACAGCTGAGAGTTGGAGGGAGCAGGCAAAGCTCGGAAGATCACTTCACTTGCTAGCACCTCGTTAGGGCTGAAAAAAAGCTTCAAAAAAGCTACATTCAAAGTATAAGATGCACCCAAATTTTCAACCTCTTTTAGGGGGGGAAAACTGTGTCTTATCCTCCAAAAAATACGGTATATTATATGGAACCCTAAACAGTGCCTCCTTTCCAATATCCTTCCCCCCACCCAGATTTTGCCTGTGTGATTTTTCCCAAAACTTCAGAAAAGATAGTTTTCAGGCCTATAAAATGTATATGAATACTTAGTTCTTGCATTTTCTCTCCCTCTCTCTTGTGAACAAACTATTTTGCGTCTCTTGAAAATTGGAGTAGCTGCCAGAAGGGGGAAAAAACATTTAAATGCAATTGCGTGTTTAAACACATCCATTCTTAGACATAAAAATAAAAATGCAACACCTGGGTTATTCATGGCTAACCCACCTTGACTATAATCTCCTCTAAGAAGAAAAACTTTCCACAATGTTTTGTTCCATTTTAATTAAGCAAATCCTTCATGTTCTATTTTCTTGTTGTAATAATGGAGCACCCTCTTTTGCTTTGTC